>JAGSMU010000333.1:0-43104 GCA_029286865.1 Teinopalpus imperialis
ATGTTGGATTAATTCCAGCCGCTGAGTTTAAACGTCTTACATCACGTTAAAATGTAAACTTAAATCCTCATCATCGTGATGGCTGGGAATCCACCACTGTGCCCTTTACGCCAAATTTTCTGCCACGCAAAACTAATCTATGGAATCAGCTGCCACCAGCGGTATTTCCGAACAGATATTCGACTTCAAATAAAGAGCCTACACCTTCTAAAGGCCGACAGCGCACCTGATGAGGCGGATGTGCATGGGTGGCGGTGATCACTTGCTACCAGGTGGGCTGCTTGCTCAGTTACTATCCATTCCATAAAAAAATCGAAGACTCAGTAGGGGCGGCATTCCATCGCCTTCTTCATTGATGTTGAGTACTTAAGGGTCTCAATCATCACTACATAAAACAATCTGATAATTTCACCTGTCGGTGATTCATGGCATCCATTATCCTTGATATGGGATCCTGAAGATGATGCCTTGACACACCCGAGGTATAAATGGAATACTCCATTACGAGTAACAAAAAAAATGTCTCCGGTTTCTTTCAGTCACCAGACGCAACAACGAAGGGCGAGGTGACGACCGACCTGGACACTGCCTCTACCACGTGCCACAAGTTCCCCGTGAGGACAAGGGGCAGAACACATTGCCTCTGGTTCCGATATTTACTCACTTATTTGCAATCGTTGGAAGGTCAGTATCCGATCTAAAAGATCTCACAGTTCGCCTGATGGTAAGTGATTACTGCGGTATTTGATATTAATAAAGGTTCAAAGTGTTCAGGATAGAAACTAGCTACAGAATGATTCTACCAAGAAAGAAATAACTGTTTATAACTATATTAAAATAAAATGAACATTGAACATTTTGAAAAGAATGATTGCTGATCTTGAACCTTTTGTTTTCACCATTTCTAGTATATATAGAAGCGGTGGTAAAAAGCCAAAGCTGTAAGATGAGAGCTTCGTCTAACGGAGGAAGGTATCTGCACGAATTGTTAAACTTTCAAGTCAGTTGTAAAACATTGAAGTCCTGAAACTTCTAGTAATAATAGTTGTACAGGGTCTTTTAACTCGACCTGTAGATTACCTGGAAGAGATTTCCTTTTTTGTCGTCAGGTTAGTGCGGTAGGGCATGCGGTCTCCGTCTTCATCAGAAGCGGGTGAATTTGTGGTTCGAAATGAATTCAAGAGACGGCACTCACAATCAGCGCCTGCGCAAATATTTACGGCACGATAAAACATTCTGGGATATAATAGAATCGCAAATTTAAGGAGAAAATAATTTTATTTTTAAAATAAAATCCTTTTTTATTTCACCCACAATACGAAACAGCAGCATTATGCTGTTTTATACTTTTTTTATTCAATGTATGCATGATACAAGTAATATTTTTAAGTTAAACTAGTGTTTGACTAGAATGCCACTAGTTGTTGACACTCGTAAAAATATTTTATATAGGTATTTAAAATGTATATTTATGGATGTTTGTACATAAATATAGTTCTGAATTCATTTTTGTTCTATTATTTTCTTTATTTCTTTTTGTATTTTTTATTTTTTATGAGTACACTGTTTTATTCCTGATAATATATCCAAGCAGGCCTGCTGGAAGAGATTATTATTATAAATTAAGACTCGCCTTTGTACATACATTTCCTATATTACTTCCCGTATATAAAAGCTTTATGTACACTAAAGTTAAATAATAATATAAATATTATTGTGTCAGAGTCCTGAGTTCGATTCCTTCCCAAGGAATAGTATTTGTGTATCACGATTTGTTGACAGTTGACACCCGTGGGTGTTATGTTTATACGTACCATGTCTTTAGCATGCATCGGATCGTGGATCAACGCTGCAGCATGTACGAAATAGAATGGGTCAGCACGACCACGGAAGGACAGCGTCCTCACGGAATAACAGCGTGAAATACCAACATTAAGTGTGCGGGATCCGGAGACCAAGTCTAATCATGAGACACCGTTCTCGTGCCGCATTCAGGCCATTTCTAGTTATAATCGCTTACCTTCAGTTTTATACTTACGTAATTTTAATGGAATTCTAAACATTTTTGTTTCTTCCTTTTCGTGCTGTTTTGCTCTCGGCCGGTCAGTCCCAGTTCACAAGCATCGAATCAGGTAAAACCTGTAAGAAAACACACAGAATTAGGAAAAATCGACTTTTTCTTTGAAACCGTGGTCTATACCACTATTGGTAAAGCCCTGTTTTATAGGAAATCACCTATATCCTCGTTATTAAGTCCATAGTATCTCAAACAGTTTTTTTCTTGTAGTATTTGTGTAGTCTAATCATTAGACACCGTTCTCGTGCCGCATTCAGGCCATTTCTAGTTATAATCGCTTACCTTCAGTTTTATATTTACGTAATTTTATTGCACTTGTAAAAAATTATTTCCTCGTTTTCGTGCTGGTTTTGCTCTGGGTAGGTCAGTCCCGGTCCACAACCGTTGAATCAAGCGAAACCTGGAAAGAAAAAGACTGAGAATTAGAAAAATCGACTTTTTCTTTGAAACCGAGGTGTAGTGGTGATGTCCTGTTTTATAGGAATTCACCGATATCTTTGTGTATTAGAATCTCAAGCAGTCCAAATTTGTTTTTTATTGTAGCATTCGTTTAACCTTATCGTTAGATACTCATCTTGCGCCGCATTTCGGCCATTTCTAGTTCTAATCTGTTATTTTTAGTTTTATAATTACATAATTTTATTGCACTTGTAAAAAAATTTATTTCTTCGTATTTCGTGCTGGTTTTGCTCTGGGTAGGTCAGTCCCGGTCCACAACCGTTGAATCAAGCGAAACCTGGAAAGAAAAGACTGAGAATTAGGAAAAAATCGACTTTCTCTTTGAAACCGAGTTTTAGTGGTAAAGCCCTGTTTTATAGGAAATCACCTATATCCTCGCGTTATTAAGTCCATAGTATCTCCAAACAGTTTTTTCTTGTAGTATTTGTGTAGTCCAATCATTAGACACCGTTCTCGTGCCGCATTCAGGCCATTTCTAGTTATAATCGCTTACCTTCAGTTTTATACTTACGTAATTTTAATGGAATCCTAAACATTTTGTTTCTTCCTTTTTCGTGCTGTTTTTGCTCGGCCGGTCAGTCTCAGTTCACAAGCATCGAATCAGGTAAAACCTGTAAGAAAACACACAGAATTAGGAAAAATCGACTTTTTCTTTGAAACCGTGGTCTATACCACTATTGGTAAAGCCCTGTTTTATAGGAAATCACCTATATCCTCTCGTTATTAAGTCCATAGTATCTCAAACAGTTTTTCTTGTAGTATTTGTGTAGTCTAATCATTAGACACCGTTCTCGTGCCGCATTCAGTTCATTTCTAGTTATAATCGCTTACCTTCAGTTTTATATTTACGTAATTTTATTGCACTTTTAAAAAAATTTATTTCCTCGTTTTTCGTGCTGGTTTTACTCTGGGTAGGTCAGTCCCGGTCCACAACCGTTGAATCAAGCGAAACCTGGAAAGAAAAGACTGAGAATTAGGAAAAAATCGACTTTTTCATTGAAACAACGTTATAGTGGTACAGCCCTGTTTTATAAGAAATCACCTATATCCTCTCGTTATTAAGTCCATAGTATCTCCAAACAGTTTTTTCTTGTAGTATTTGTGTAGTCTAATAATTAGACACCGTTCTCGTGCCGCATTCAGGCCATTTCTAGTTATAATCGTTTACCTTCAGTTTTATACTTACGTAACTTTAATGGAATTCTAAACATTTTTGTTTCTTCCTTTTTCGTGCTGTTTTTGCTCTCGGCCGGTTAGTCCCAGTCCACAAGCATCGAATCAGGTAAAACCTGTAAGAAAAACACACAGAATTAGAAAAAAATCGACTTTTTCTTTGAAACCGAGGTGTAGTGGTGATGTCCTGTTTTATAGGAATTCACCGATATCTTTGTGTATTAGAATCTCAAGCAGTCCAAATTTGTTTTTTATTGTAGCATTCGTTTAACCTTATCGTTAGATACTCATCTTGCGCCGCATTTCGGCCATTTCTAGTTCTAATCTGTTATTTTTAGTTTTATAATTACGTAATTTTATTGCACTTGTAAAAATTTTATGTCTTCGTATTTCGTGCTGGTTTAGCTCTGGGTAAGGTCAGTCCCGGTCCACAACCGTTGAATCAAGCGAAACCTGGAAAGAAAAGACTGAGAATTAGAAAAATCGACTTTTTCTTTGAAACGCGTTATAGTGGTACAGCCCTGTTTTATAGGAAATCACCTATATCCTCTCGTTATTAAGTCCATAGTATTCCAAACAGTTTTTCTTGTAGTATTTGTGTAGTCTAATTATTAGACACCGTTCTCGTGCCGCATTCAGGCCATTTCTAGTTATAATCGCTACCTTCAGTTTTATACTTACGTAATTTTAATGGAATTCTAAACATTTTTGTTTCTTCCTTTTTCGTGCTGTTTTTGCTCTCACGGTCAGTCCCAGTTCACAAGCATCGAATCAGGTAAAACCTGTAAGAAAAACACACAGAATTAGGAAAAAATCGACTTTTTCTTTGAAACCGTGGTCTATACCACTATTGGTAAAGCCCTGTTTTATAGGAAATCACCTATATCCTCTCGTTATTAAGTCCATAGTATCTCAAACAGTTTTTCTTGTAGTATTTGTAGTCTAATCATTAGACACCGTTCTCGTGCCGCATTCAGGCCATTTCTAGTTATAATCGCTTACCTTCAGTTTTATATTTACGTAATTTTATTGCACTTGTAAAAAAATTATTTCCTCGTTTTTCGTGCTGGTTTTGCTCTGAATCGGTCAGTCCCGGTCCAAAACCGTTGAATCAGGCGAAACCTGGAAAGAAAAGACTGAGAATTAGGAAAAAATCGACTTTTTCTTTGAAACCGCGTTATAGTGGTACAGCCCTGTTTTATAGGAAATCACCTATATCCTCTCGTTATTAAGTCCATAGTATCTCCAAACAGTTTTTTCTTGTAGTATTTGTGTAGTCTAATTATTAGACACCGTTCTCGTGCCGCATTCAGGCCATTTCTAGTTATAATCGCTACCTTCAGTTTTATACTTACGTAATTTTAATGGAATTCTAAACATTTTTGTTTCTTCCTTTTTCGTGCTGTTTTTGCTCTCGGCCGGTCAGTCCCAGTTCACAAGCATCGAATCAGGTAAAACCTGTAAGAAAAACACACAGAATTAGAAAAAAATCGACTTTTTCTTTGAAAGCGTGGTCTATACCACTATTGGTAAAGCCCTGTTTTATAGGAAATCACCTATATCCTCTCGTTATTAAGTCCATAGTATCTCAAACAGTTTTTTCTTGTAGTATTTGTGTAGTCTAATCATTAGACACCGTTCTCGTGCTGCATTCAGTTCATTTCTAGTTATAATCGCTTACCTTCAGTTTTATATTTACGTAATTTTATTGCACTTGTAAAAAATTTATTTCCTCGTTTTCGTGCTGGTTTTGCTCTGGATAGGTCAGTCCCGGTCCACAACCGTTGAATCAAGCGAAACCTGGAAAGAAAAGACTGAGAATTAGGAAAAAATCGACTTTTTCTTTGAAACCGCGTTATAGTGGTACAGCCCTGTTTTATAGGAAATCACCTATATCCTCTCGTTATTAAGTCCATAGTATCTCCAAACAGTTTTTCTTGTAGTATTTGTGTAGTCTAATTATTAGACACCGTTCTCGATGCCGCATTCAGGCCATTTCTAGTTATAATCGCTTACCTTCAGTTTTATACTTACGTAATTTTAATGGAATTCTTAACATTTTTGTTTCTTCCTTTTTCGTGCTGTTTTTGCTCTCGGCCGGTCAGTCCCAGTTCACAAGCATCGAATCAGGTAAAACCTGTAAGAAAAACACACAGAATTAGAAAAATTCGACTTTTTCTTTGAAACCGAGGTGTAGTGGTGATGTCCTGTTTTATAGAATTCACCGATATCTTTGTGTATTAGAATCTCAAGCAGTCCAAATTTGTTTTTATTGTAGCATTCGTTTAACCTTATCGTTAGATACTCATCTTGCGCCGCATTTCGGCCATTTCTAGTTCTAATCTGTTATTTTTAGTTTTATAATTACGTAATTTTATTGCACTTGTAAAATTTTATGTCTTCGTATTTCGTGCTGGTTTAGCTCTGGGTAAGGTCAGTCCCGGTCCACAACCGTTGAATCAGGCGAAACCTGGAAGAAAAGACTGAAATTAGGAAAAAATCGACTTTTCTTTGAAACGCGTTATAGTGGTACAGCCCTGTTTTATAGGAAATCACCTATATCCTCTCGTTATTAAGTCCATAGTATCTCCAAACAGTTTTTTTCTTGTAGTATTTGTGTAGTCTAATTATTAGACACCGTTCTCGATGCCGCATTCAGGCCATTTCTAGTTATAATCATACCTTCAGTTTTATACTTACGTAATTTTAATGGAATTCTAAACATTTTGTTTCTTCCTTTTTCGATGCTGTTTTTGCTCTCGGCCGGTCAGTCCCAGTTCACAAGCATCAGATCAGGTAAAACCTGTAAGAAAAACACAGAATTAGGAAAAAATCGACTTTTTCTTTGAAAGCGTGGTCTATACCACTATTGGTAAAGCCCTGTTTTATAGAAATCACCTATATCCTCTCGTTATTAAGTCCATAGTATCTCAAACAGTTTTTCTTGTAGTATTTGTGTAGTCTAATCATTAGACACCGTTCTCGTGCCGCATTCAGGCCATTTCTAGTTATAATCAACACCTTCAGTTTTATATTTACGTAATTTTATTGCACTTGTAAAAAAATTATTTCCTCGTTTTCGTGCTGGTTTTGCTCTGAATCGGTCAGTCGGTCCAAAACCGTTGAATCAAGCGAAACCTGGAAGAAAAGACTGAGAATTAGGAAAAATCGACTTTTTCTTTGAAACCGCGTTATAGTGGTACAGCCCTGTTTTATAGGAAATCACCTATATCCTCTCGTTATTAAGTCCATAGTATCTCAAACAGTTTTTCTTGTAGTATTTGTGTAGTCTAATTATTAGACACCGTTCTCGTGCCGCATTCAGGCCATTTCTAGTTATAATCGCTACCTTCAGTTTTATACTTACGTAATTTTAATGGAATTCTAAACATTTTGTTTCTTCCTTTTTCGTGCTGTTTTTGCTCTCGGCCGGTCAGTCCCAGTTCACAAGCATCGAATCAGGTAAAACCTGTAAGAAAAACACACAGAATTAGAAAAATCGACTTTTTCTTTGAAAGCGTGGTCTATACCACTATTGGTAAAGCCCTGTTTTATAGGAAATCACCTATATCCTCTCGTTATTAAGTCCATAGTATCTCAAACAGTTTTTCTTGTAGTATTTGTAGTCTAATCATTAGACACCGTTCTCGTGCTGCATTCAGTTCATTTCTAGTTATAATCGCTTACCTTCAGTTTTATATTTACGTAATTTTATTGCACTTGTAAAAATTTATTTCCTCGTTTTCGTGCTGGTTTTGCTCTGGGTAGGTCAGTCCCGGTCCACAACCGTTGAATCAAGCGAAACCTGGAAAGAAAAGACTGAGAATTAGGAAAAAATCGACTTTTTCTTTGAAACCGCGTTATAATTAATTTTAGCCCTGTTTTATAGAAATCACCTATATCCTCTCGTTATTAAGTCCATAGTATCTCCAAACAGTTTTTCTTGTAGTATTTGTGTAGTCTAATTATTAGACACCGTTCTCGTGCCGCATTCAGGCCATTTCTAGTTATAATCAGCACCTTCAGTTTTATGCTTACGTAATTTTAATGGAATTCTAAACATTTTGTTTCTTCCTTTTTCGTGCTGTTTTTGCTCTCGGCGGTCAGTCCCAGTTCACAAGCATCAGATCAGGTAAAACCTGTAAGAAAAACACACAGAATTAGAAAAATTCGACTTTTTCTTTGAAACCGAGGTGTAGTGGTGATGTCCTGTTTTATAGAATTCACCGATATCTTTGTGTATTAGAATCTCAAGCAGTCCTAATTTGTTTTTATTGTAGCATCTGTTTAACCTTATCGTTAGATACTCATCTTGCGCCGCATTTCGGCCATTTCTAGTTCTTATCTGTTATTTTTAGTTTTATAATTACGTAATTTTATTGCCACTGTAAAAATTATATCTTCGTTTTTCGTGCTGGTTTTGCTCTGAATCGGTCAGTCCGGGTCCATAACCGTTGAATCAGGCGAAACATGGAAAGAAAAGACTGAGAATTAGGAAAAATCGACTTTTCTTTGAAACCGAGGTATAGTGGTAAAACCCTGTTTTATGGAAATCACCTATATCCTCGCGTTATTAAGTCCATAAGTAACTCCAAATAGTTTTTCTTGTAGTATTTGTGTAGTCTAATCATTAGACACCGTTCTCGTGCCGCATTCAGGCCATTTCTAGTTATAATCGCTTACCTTCAGTTTTATACTTACGTAATTTTAATGGAATTCTAAACATTTTTGTTTCTTCCTTTTCGTGCTGTTTTTGCTCTCGGCCGGTCAGTCCCGGTCCACAACCGTTGAATCAGGCGAAACCTGGAATGAAAAGACTAGGAAGTAGGAAAAATCGACTTTTCTTTGAAACCGAGGTATAGTGGTAAAGCCCTGTTTTATAGGAAATCACCTATATCCTCGCGTTATTAAGTCCATAGTATCTCCAAACAGTTTTTCTTGTAGTATTTGTGAAGTCTAATCATTAGACACCGTTCTCGTGCCGCATTCAGGCAATTTCTAGTTATAATCGCTACCTTCAGTTTTATACTTACGTAATTTTAATAGAATTCTAAAATTCTTGTTTCTTCCTTTTTCGTGCTGTTTTTGCTCTCGGCGGGTCAGTCCCGGTCCACAACCGTCGAATCAGGCGAAACCTGGAAAAAAATACTAGGAATTAGGAAAAAATCGACTTTTTCTTTGAAACCGAGGTGTAGTGGTGAAGTCCTGTTTTATAGGAATTCACCGATATCTTTGTGTATTGGAGTCTCAAGCAGTCCTAATTTGTTTTTTAATGTAGCATTCGTTTAACCTTATCGTTAGATACTCATCTTGCGCCGCATTTCGGCCATTTCTAGTTCTTATCTGTTATTTTTAGTTTTATAATTACGTAATTTTATTGCCACTGTAAGAAATTATTTCTTCGTTTTTCGTGCTGGTTTTGCTCTGGATCGGTCAGTCCGGGTCCATAACCGTTGAATCAGGCGAAACATGGAAAGAAAAGACTGAGAATTAGGAAAAAAACGACTTTTTCTTTGAAACCGAGGTATAGTGGTAAAGCCTTGTTTTTTAGGAAATCACCTATATCCTCGCGTTATTAAGTCCATAGTAACTCCAAATAGTTTTTTCTTGTAGTATTTGTGTAGTCTAATCATTAGACACCGTTCTCGTGCCGCATTCAGGCCATTTCTAGTTATAATCGCTTACCTTCAGTTTTATACTTACGTAATTTTAATAGAATTCTAAAAATTTTGTTTCTTCCTTTTCGTGCTGTTTTTGCTCTCGGCCGGTCAGTCCCGGTCCACAACCGTTGAATCAGGCGAAACCTGGAATGAAAAGACTAGGAATTAGGAAAAAATCGACTTTTTCTTTGAAACCGAGGTATAGTGGTAAAGCCCTGTTTTATAGGAAATCACCTATATCCTTGCGTTATTAAGTCCATAGTATCTCCAAACAGTTTTTTCTTGTAGTATTTGTGAAGTCTAATCATTAGACACCGTTCTCGTGCCGCATTCAGGCCATTTCTAGTTATAATCGCTTACCTTCAGTTTTATACTTACGTAATTTTAATAGAATTCTAAAAATTTTTGTTTCTTCCTTTTTCGTGCTGTTTTTGCTCTCGGCGGGTCAGTCCCGGTCCATAACCGTTAAATCAGGCGAAACCTGAAAAGAAAAGACTGAGAATTAGGAAAAAATCGACTTTTTCTTTGAAACCGAGTTATAGTGGTAAAGCCCTGTTTTATAGGAAATCACCTATATCCTCGCTATATTAAGTCCATAGTATCTCCATATAGTTTTTTCTTGTAGTATTTGTGTAGTCTAATCATAAAACACCGTTCTCGTGCCGCATTCAGGCCATTTCTAGTTATAATCGCTTACCTTCAGTTTTATACTTACGTAATTTTAATAGAATTCTAAAAATTTTTGTTTCTTCCTTTTTCGTGCTGTTTTTGCTCTCGGCCGGTCAGTCCCGGTCCACAACCGTTGAATCAGGCGAAACCTGGAATGAAAAGACTAGGAATTAGGAAAAAATCGGCTTTTTCTTTGAAACCGAGGTATAGTGGTAAAGCCCTGTTTTATAGAAATCACCTATATCCTTGCGTTATTAAGTCCATAGTATCTCCAAACAGTTTTTCTTGTAGTATTTGTGAAGTCTAATCATTAGACACCGTTCTCGTGCCGCATTCAGGCCATTTCTAGTTATAATCGCTTACCTTCAGTTTTATGCTTACGTAATTTTAATGGAATTCTAAAAATTTTTGTTTCTTCCTTTTTCGTGCTGTTTTTGCTCTCGGCGGGTCAGTCCCGGTCCACAACCGTTGAATCAGGCGAAACCTGGAAAAAAATACTAGGAATTAGGAAAAAATCGACTTTTTCTTTGAAACCGAGGTGTAGTGGTGATGTCCTGTTTTATAGGAATTCACCGATATCTTTGTGTATTAGAATCTCAAGCAGTCCAAATTTGTTTTTATTGTAGCATCTGTTTAACCTTATCGTTAGATACTCATCTTGCGCCGCATTTCGGCCATTTCTAGTTCTAATCTGTTATTTTTAGTTTTATAATTACGTAATTTTTTGCACTTGTAAAATTTTATTTCTTCGTATTTCGTGCTGGTTTTGCTCTGGATCGGTCAGTCCGGGTCCATAACCGCTGAATCAGGCGAAACCTGGAAAGAAAAGACTGAGAATTAGGAAAAATCGACTTTTTCTTTGAAACCGAGTTTTAGTGGTAAAGCCCTGTTTTAGCATTCGTTTAACCTTATCGTTAGATACTCATCTTGCGCCGCATTTCGGCCATTTCTAGTTCTAATCTGTTGTTTTTAGTTTTATAATTACGTAATTTTATTGCACTTGTAAAAATTTTATTTCTTCGTTTTTCGTGCTGGTTTTGCTCTGGATGGGTCAGTCGGTCCACAACCTTTGAATCAGGCGAAATGTGGAAAAGAAAAGACTGAGAATTAGAAAAAATCGACTTTTCTTTGAAACCGAGGTGTAGTGGTGATGTCCTGTTTTATAGGAATTCACCGATATCTTTATTATTAGAATCTCAAGCAGTCAAATTTGTTTTTATTGTAGCATTCGTTTAACCTTATCGTTAAATACTCATCTTGCGCCGCATTACGGCCATTTCTAGTTCTAATCTGTTATTTTTAGTTTTATAATTACGTAATTTTATTGCACTTGTAAAATTTTATTTCTTCGTATTTCGTGCTGGTTTAGCTCTGGGTAGGTCAGTCCCGGTCCACAACCGTTGAATCAAGCGAAACCTGGAAAGAAAAGACTGAGAATTAGGAAAAATCGACTTTTTCTTTGAAACGCGTTATAGTGGTACAGCCATGTTTTATAGGAAATCACCTATATCCTCTCGTTATTAAGTCCATAGTATCTCCAAACAGTTTTTCTTGTAGTATTTGTGTAGTCTGATTATTAGACACCGTTCTCGATGCCGCATTCAGGCCATTTCTAGTTATAATCGCTACCTTCAGTTTTATACTTACGTAATTTTAATGGAATTCTAAACATTTTTGTTTCTTCCTTTTTGTGATGTTTTTTGCTCTCGGCCGGTCAGTCCCAGTTCACAAGCATCGAATCAGGTAAAACCTGTAAGAAAAACACACAGAATTAGAAAAATCGACTTTTTCTTTGAATCCGAGGTGTAGTGGTGATGTCCTGTTTTATAGGAATTCACCGATATCTTGTGTATTAGAATCTCAAGCAGTCCAAATTTGTTTTTATTGTAGCATTCGTTTAACCTTATCGTTAGATACTCATCTTGCGCCGCATTACGGCCATTTCTAGTTCTAATCTGTTATTTTTAGTTTTATAATTACGTAATTTTATTGCACTTGTAAAAATTTTATTTCTTCGTATTTCGTGCTGGTTTAGCTCTGGGTAGGTCAGTCCCGGTCCACAACCGTTGAATCAAGCGAAACCTGGAAAGAAAAGACTGAGAATTAGAAAAATCGACTTTTTCTTTGAAACGCGTTATAGTGGTACAGCCCTGTTTTATAGGAAATCACCTATATCCTCTCGTTATTAAGTCCATAGTATCTCCAAACAGTTTTTCTTGTAGTATTTGTGTAGTCTAATTATTAGACACCGTTCTCGTGCCGCATTCAGGCCATTTCTAGTTATAATCGCTTACCTTCAGTTTTATACTTACGTAATTTTAATGGAATTTAAACATTTTTGTTTCTTCCTTTTCGTGCTGTTTTTGCTCTCGGCCGGTCAGTCCCAGTTCAATAAGCATCGAATCAGGTAAAACCTGTAAGAAAAACACACAGAATTAGGAAAAATCGACTTTTTCTTTGAAACCGTGGTCTATACCACTATTGGTAAAGCCCTGTTTTATAGGAAATCACCTATATCCTCTCGTTATTAAGTCCATAGTATCTCAAACAGTTTTTCTTGTAGTATTTGTGTAGTCTAATCATTAGACACCGTTCTCGTGCCGCATTCAGGCCATTTCTAGTTATAATCGCTTACCTTCAGTTTTATATTTACGTAATTTTATTGCACTTGTAAAAATTATTTCCTCGTTTTCGTGCTGGTTTTGCTCTGAATCGGTCAGTCCTGGTCCAAAACCGTTGAATCAGGCGAAACCTGGAAAGAAAAGACTGAGAATTAGGAAAAATCGACTTTTTCTTTGAAACCGAGGTGTAGTGGTGATGTCCTGTTTTATAGGAATTCACCGATATCTTTGTGTATTAGAATCTCAAGCAGTCCAAATTTGTTTTTATTGTAGCATTCGTTTAACCTTATCGTTAGATACTCATCTTGCGCCGCATTACGGCCATTTCTAGTTCTAATCTGTTGTTTTAGTTTTATAATTACGTAATTTTATTGCACTTGTAAAAATTTTATTTCTTCGTTTTTCGTGCTGGTTTTGCTCTGGATGGGTCAGTCCCGGTCCACAACCTTTGAATCAGGCGAAATGTGGAAAGAAAAGACTGAGAATTAGGAAAAAATCGACTTTTTCTTTGAAACCGCGTTATAGTGGTACAGCCCTGTTTTATAGGAAATCACCTATATCCTCTCGTTATTAAGTCCATAGTATCTCCAAACAGTTTTTCTTGTAGTATTTGTGTAGTCTAATTATTAGACACCGTTCTCGTGCCGCATTCAGGCCATTTCTAGTTATTCTTCTATATTCTGTTGATGTTAATGCTGTTAGCCTATGCGGCTTTACAGCTTCATCGGACACAGGGCTCACGGAACTGAGGGTCCGTGAGCTGGTTTCAACCGTGTTTTGCCTACTGTGATTCTCTTACTTACACAAAGCGCTCATAAACTGAGCGTGTCGCTCTACTCTTTGGTCTCACACCTATCTGATGATGCCACCCAAGTTGCCAGTTCCCTAGCTATATTGTGATTCTCCCGAGTTGAGAATGGATGGTGATGTCTAAAGACCACTGACGGACGCCACCTGTTATCATATCAATCGGAAGCTGTGGGCGGTGAGAACCGCCCTGACACGCGGGTGTAGCGAGTGTATGCGGTGTCGCGAAGATTGCGTCGCGCTCGGAGGCGAAGGCGACGCGACGAGGTGTAGGTATTGTGTGTGGGTCCGGGGTCCGTTGAGGACGGACTGGCGTAGGGTTCCCCCATGAAGTGGGGGTCGTCGAGGACGTGACGGGGTCTACGGTTCGTAGTTACCGGATTCGGATCCGGATCGTAGATTGCGGCGTTTACCACTAGCGGGTTAGAATGCGAAAGCGCTTTCTCGAAGAAGCGCTGCGAGAGATTTGAGGTATTCCGGTATGGCGACGAGGTGTAAGTCACTGTGCAGATCGATGTTGCGTTGATACGGTTCTGCTCCGGTTGCGATTCTGGTGAAACGGTTTTGAACCGTTTGGAGTTGTTTAATTTTGATTTCGGCTATGTATGAAGATTTACGCTGGCGTAGGTCATAATAGGCCTTACGCAGGTCTTATATAGAAGGAGTTTATGTCTTAAGGACATTTTGCTTTTAGCGCAGATGAGCGGGTGAAGCCGGCTCATGACAAACGCGGCCTTATTCCTCGCATTTTAATATGCGGATGGAAGTTGAGTTTATGGTCAAAGGTGACCTCAGGTATTTGACCGTTTCTACCAGGAATGGGACGGTCGAAGATCGTGATACGTCTTAGCTTTCTACGGTTAGGTACTGATGCAGTGCAGAATGGATCGGATGAGCCTCTCCAGAAGAAGACTGCTGCACTTTTATCCGGGTTAATTTCGATTCTCCATAACCGAAACCACTCGGCGAGGCGGTTGGCTGCGGCTTGAGTCGGATGGTGATACGGCCCTTGTGTAAGTTTGAATAGTATAGGGCGGTATCGTCTGCGAAAAGCGCAAGACTGACCTGCGGATCTTTCGGGACATCACTTGTGTAAAGTGAGAATAAGAGGGGAAAGAACGGAGCCCTGAGGACACCTGCTAGAGCGGCCGGTTTGAGGAGCGCGTGCCGTCGACTCGATATCGAAAAGTGCGATTCGACAAGAAGGCTCGTATGATATGCACGAGCCTGTCTGGTATGTTGATGGAGTGAAGTTTATAAATTAAACCGTTATGCCAGACTTTGTCGAATGCCTTTGCGACATCGAAGAATAGTGCACCAGTACCGATGGGGTTTTTCAGGGTTAACCCTGCGAGAATGTGTTCCGTTAAGCGGAAGGCCTGTTGAACGCAGGAGTGCGTATTCCTAAACCCGAACTGTTCGTCGGGAAGTAATCTATTAGCTAGGACGTGTTCTTTAAGTCGCCTAAGAATAATCCTTTCGTATACCTTGCCCACGGAGTTCAGGAGACTGATTGGGCGATAGCTGGTGGGGAGGTTCCGCGGTTTGTGCGGTTTGGGTATCCCGATGACGTCCGCTTCCTTCCAAGCATCCGGGAAGGAGCAGCTGGAGAGGAGCGTATTGAATATTGCCACAAGGAGGCAGATCATATTAGCGGGAAGCACTTTAATTATTTTATTGTTAATCCCGTCAGGACCGGGAGGTGACCTCTTTTTGAGGTTTTTTATGATGTTTGTGACCTCATCGGTGGTCACGGGTTCTAACGGTTCGCCCGCTGGTGGTAACGACGCCTAAGCGCCACGTCGGCGTTCACCTTTCGGAGGTGGTCTTGATCCGCGGGGGAGTTCGACGGGGAGCATTGGCTCTTTAGACTGTCCGCGAGATATTCGGCTTTCTCCGTATCATCGAATGCGAGAGTAGCGTTATCCGGTAAAATTAGAGAGGGCATTTGCGAGATGGTGTCTGCTTTGAGACCCTGCGCCACACGCCAGTAAGCGGTATTCGAAGGGTCGAGGTCTGCTAGCAGGTCGCCCCATTTTTGATTATTATATGATTTTATGCGCTCTTTGACCTCCCTTTGGAGGTGGCGCAGTCTAACGCGATTAACATCCGTCGGGTATCTATCGTGAAGCTTAGCCGCGCGATTTTTGATCTTATCAGTCGACGGAGGCTCGAGGAAGGACCCGAATTGATCGGTCGACGCGGGGACCGTCCTTTTCGAGTCTTCGACGGCCGAACTAAGGTGCGAAGTTAAAGAGTCGATCGCCCGAAACGCCTTGTCGGGTGAGTCGATCTCGTTAATTGAGACGTCTAGCTGCTGGGTGGTCGTGGCTCTGAGTTTACCTTCGAGAGCACGCCAGTTGACTATAGTTTTGGTCTGAGGGACCTCGCCTGTCGATTGGCCCAGCTTGAGGAGCACCGGCCTATGATCTGATGATAATTCGTGTAGCGGTTCGATGGAGTCGACCGCTAGGGTGATATTTTTAATTAGCGCAATATCTAAAACGTCAGGTGTTTGACGTGTAAAGTATAGAGCGTAGCGTGTCGGGGAGTCGGGGGCTATAACATCGAAGTTATGAGAGCCCATAAGGGCGTGAAGCGCCTTGCCGTTTTTGTTCTCCCTTTTTGAATGCCAGGAGGCATGTTTACTGTTTAGGTCGCCTGCTAAGACGACCGACGGCCCTAGGTTGATTAGGGTCCTGATGTCCGATTCTAGAACTGTTTTCGTCGGTGATAGATAAACCGAGGCGATAACTATCGGGCTATGACCGGTCATAGCCACCCTACACGCGGTGGCTTCTATGTTTGTTAATCGCGGAACCTCGAGCGGTACGCAGTGCAAGCACCTTTTGTAGTAGATCAGGGTGCCGCCTTTGCGGGCGGACAACCTGTCACCACGGATGACTCTGTAATTTGCGATCTTGGGATCGCTGTGGCTAGGTTTTAAGAAGGTTTCTTGCACTAGCATAACGTCGACGTTGTGTTTCTTTAAATGGATCGCTACTTCGTCTTTTTGAGACCTGAGTCCGTCCGCGTTGAAATACGAGACAGTCAGAGAGCGGGGATTGACTCGACCTAATGATGTGTTAGCCATTGGAGACAGAACTAGGGGGTTGCCCTACTGGGCATGGGATCATTCTGGAGAGCCCAGAAGGAGCGTATGGTGCCCATGTGTTCTGCAGTGATCTACAGCATTTCGAAGGGCGTTTTGGCCTGCTGGAGGCGGATCCCCATGTTGGTGAGGTCCTCCAGGGCGTTGAAATCTAGCGAACTGATGAAGTTCAGCGAATATGTTATTGGGTTTTGCATACCCAGAGGTTGAGGTGTGGCCTGCGCTGAGGTGGCAGGCTGCACGGGGAGGGGTTTGGTTTGTGCGATAGGCGCGACTTGTTTGCGCGCCATAGCAGGAGGCATTGCCCAGGCTGGCTTTGCAGGGGCCTTAGCCTGCAAGGGCAGCGGGTTTGGGGGCTGGAGCTGGAGCTGCAGCTGGAGTGGGGCGGGCCTGGGAGCAGGCGCGATCTTACGGGGATGGCTGGGGTTGGTGTCGCTTTTGATTTGGCTTTTTGCCATTTTGAGCAGTCCCGCCGCGTTGCCTCTGCGGCGCTTTGGGACACCCGCGATAACTCGCTGCGGCCCTCTGCCTCGCATAGGCAGTACCGCCAGCTCTGTCGCCCGGAGGGCGCGAACAGTCCGGTGCCATGGTCCCTGATGCATTTGACGCATCTGGGCCTGGCGAACAGTTTCTGGCCGAGTGGCCGTAAAATTGACAGCGATGACACTGTCCTACGAGTCCCGCGTTTGGGGGCCTCCACAGATATGCCGGAGAGGCCGCAAAGGGTTTTGAGATTGAAAATGGCCTTGCCTTCTGGAGTCAGGTCCAGGGTGGCCAGAATTAGGGGCATTGGTTTTAGTGCGCGGATCTGTCATCCTGCGCGCATCTACAATCGGGAGGTCTTGATCCTTAAGGGATCGGATCACTTCCTCCAGTTCTGTCTCAAATGGGAGACCGCGAATAACGACCCGGAGTTTCCGTTCTTCCGGGAGGGCATAGGTGTGGAAACCTATGTTTTCTCGCGCAGCAGTTTCGTGGCCGCGCGGAAGTCACCTACCGTCTGTAGGTTTAAGCGTATGCCTTGTGGCGTGTTTTGGGCCTTAGGGCACGATATTTTAGAGTGGCGAACCACCTGGAGACGTCAGTCCATTTGGACTTTTCCTGTAGGATCACAGGGCGAAGCCAGTTTGCGGCAGGGGGCGCTTTCGGCGAGCCTGAGGGGCTGCCTTTTGACGGTGTGGCGGTCGGCGAGACTGAACCCGGCCTGGAAAACGTGGCCGTATTGATGACGGCCGGCTGAGCAGGGCGTTTTGTTTGTGACGAGGGTGAAGCCCTCGTCCGGTTGACTAGGCCCCACTTCCATATCCGATACGGAGGACTCGAGTCTGAGTCGGAGGTCGACCGTGATCGGGGAGAGGCGGAGGTGGCAGGGCGCGCGGAAGGCGCTACGGTTGCGGTTTCGTTTGGTGATGGGTCCGGTGATTACGGGCTGTCGCTGAAGGCGACCCGCGGAGCTTCTAAATGGCGCATGAAGGAAGCCCATAGTTCGGGGCTGGCCGCCTGAAAGAATGCCTGCATCGTGCTGGCGTCCATCGCTATTTCGCTTTGGGGCTTAAGGCCCGTCCGCGATAAAACCGATTTTATTGTCCCCGCCTTGCGGCGGGGTGTAAATCTAAAACTATACAATAAAATCCTAGCGTCTTGGGTACGCTTAGGGTGAGTACCTGTCGGTCGCCTAATGCGACAGAACAAAGAAATACAATAGCCGCCTCTGAGGCGAGCGGTGTAAACTTACGGGGTCGCTGGATCCAGTGGGCGCGCAGGTAGGCGCGCGCAGGTGTCCTTGCAGGTGCGCGGTGACGCACTTACTTCACAGGGCGGTAATCCGCCCGCACTTGGTCACAACACACATGCACTGTCGGTTTCTTCTGGCACTTTTGGTACTACTACTACTACTACCGATGATGATACAGATACTAAATAACACACTGTAAGTATTAGTTGTATCTTCGTCATTGGAGGCGCATGGAGAGCACTTCCGGGACGACTGCTCCACTCGAGGGAGTAAAAAAAGATTTCTAGTTATAATCGCTTACCTTCAGTTTTATAATTACGTAATTTTAATGGAATTCTAAACATTTTTGTTTCTTCCTTTTTCGTGCTGTTTTTGCTCTCGGCCGGTCAGTCCCAGTTCACAAGCATCGAATCAGTTAAAACCTGTAAGAAAAACACACAGAATTAGGAAAAAATCGACTTTTTCTTTGAAACCGTGGTCTATACCACTATTGGTAAAGCCCTGTTTTATAGGAAATCACCTATATCCTCTCGTTATTAAGTCCATAGTATCTCAAACAGTTTTTTCTTGTAGTATTTGTGTAGTCTAATCATTAGACACCGTTCTCGTGCCGCATTCAGTTCATTTCTAGTTATAATCGCTTACCTTCAGTTTTATACTTACGTAATTTTAATGGAATTCTAAACATTTTTGTTTCTTCCTTTTTCGTGCTGTTTTTGCTCTCGGCCGGTCAGTCCCAGTTCACAAGCATCGAATCAGGTAAAACCTGTAAGAAAAACACACAGAATTAGAAAAAATCGACTTTTTCTTTGAAACCGTGGTCTATACCACTATTGGTAAAGCCCTGTTTTATAGGAAATCACCTATATCCTCCTCGTTATTAAGTCCATAGTATCTCAAACAGTTTTTCTTGTAGTATTTGTGTAGTCTAATCATTAGACACCGTTCTCGTGCCGCATTCAGTTCATTTCTAGTTATAATCGCTTACCTTCAGTTTTATACTTACGTAATTTTAATGGAATTCTAAACATTTTTGTTTCTTCCTTTTCGTGCTGTTTTTGCTCTCGGCCGGTCAGTCCCAGTTCACAAGCATCAGATCAGGTAAAACCTGTAAGAAAAACACACAGAATTAGAAAAAAATCGACTTTTTCTTTGAAACCGAGGTGTAGTGGTGATGTCCTGTTTTATAGGAATTCACCGATATCTTTGTGTATTAGAATCTCAAGCAGTCCAAATTTGTTTTTTATTGTAGCATTCGTTTAACCTTATCGTTAGATACTCATCTTGCGCCGCATTTCGGCCATTTCTAGTTCTAATCTGTTATTTTAGTTTTATAATTACGTAATTTTTTGCACTTGTAAAAATTTTATTTCTTCGTATTTCGTGCTGGTTTAGCTCTGGGTAGGTCAGTCCCGGTCCACAACCGTTGAATCAAGCGAAACCTGGAAAGAAAAGACTGAGAATTAGGAAAAAATCGACTTTTTCTTTGAAACCGAGTTTTAGTGGTAAAGCCCTGTTTTAGCATTCGTTTAACCTTATCGTTAGATACTCATCTTGCGCCGCATTTCGGCCATTTCTAGTTCTAATCTGTTGTTTTTAGTTTTATAATTACGTAATTTTATTGCACTTGTAAAAATTTTATTTCTTCGTATTTCGTGCTGGTTTTGCTCTGGGTAGGTCAGTCCCGGTCCACAACCGTTGAATCAAGCGAAACCTGGAAAGAAAAGACTGAGAATTAGGAAAAATCGACTTTTCTTTGGAAACCGCGTTATAGTGGTACAGCCCTGTTTTATAGGAAATCACCTATATCCTCTCGTTATTAAGTCCATAGTATCTCAAACAGTTTTTTCTTGTAGTATTTGTGTAGTCTAATCATTAGACACCGTTCTCGTGCCGCATTCAGTTCATTTCTAGTTATAATCGCTTACCTTCAGTTTTATATTTACGTAATTTTATTGCACTTGTAAAAAAATTTATTTCCTCGTTTTTCGTGCTGGTTTTGCTCTGGGTAGGTCAGTCCCGGTCCACAACCGTTGAATCAAGCGAAACCTGGAAAGAAAAGACTGAGAATTAGGAAAAATCGACTTTTCTTTGGAAACCGCGTTATAGTGGTACAGCCCTGTTTTATAGGAAATCACCTATATCCTCTCGTTATTAAGTCCATGAGTATCTCAAACAGTTTTTCTTGTAGTATTTGTGTAGTCTAATTATTAGACACCGTTCTCGTGCCGCATTCAGGCCATTTCTAGTTATAATCGCTTACCTTCAGTTTTATACTTACGTAATTTTAATGGAATTCTAAACATTTTGTTTCTTCCTTTTCGTGCTGTTTTTGCTCTCGGCCGGTCAGTCCCAGTTCACAAGCATCGAATCAGGTAAAACCTGTAAGAAAAACACACAGAATTAGGAAAAATCGACTTTTCTTTGAAACCGTGGTCTATACCACTATTGGTAAAACCCTGTTTTATAGGAAATCACCTATATCCTCTCGTTATTAAGTCCATAGTATCTCAAACAGTTTTTTCTTGTAGTATTTGTGTAGTCTAATCATTAGAGACCGTTCTCGTGCCGCATTCAGTTCATTTCTAGTTATAATCGCTTACCTTCAGTTTTATATTTACGTAATTTTATTGCACTTGTAAAATTTTTATTTCTTCGTATTTCGTGCTGGTTTAGCTCTGGGTAGGTCAGTCCCGGTCCACAACCGTTGAATCAAGCGAAACCTGGAAAGAAAAGACTGAGAATTAGGAAAAAATCGACTTTTTCTTTGAAACCGAGTTTTAATAGAAAACAGTCTTCAGTCTTCAGGTCGTTACCGACCCCACCGTTATCACAAGTAGGTGAATTGTGTACGTATTTGTTACCCTTATTTTATATATATTAAAAAAAAATACGTTAGTTAGTACGCCTCCATACAAATTACGATATAGTTACGCGGTGACCCTTTTAACATTATTGAGAACTTATTTCGACTGGACACATCAATTAGTTGGAAGTAGAGGCTTCGGTTGTCACATACATACAATATTATACCTTAAATGTATAGAGTATAGGTTTATTTGCTGCGTTATATATAAGATCGATAGGTTTCATTAAAAGATAAATTTACTTTGAAATTGAGATAGTTCAATAAATAAATATGTACAACTGTCATCTCGTTATTGTATGAAACGAAATCCCCGTCGTATCTGTTAGTTTATGAACAATCGGAAACTACGATACTTTTTTTTTTTTTGTGAGTATTGCTGTTGGTCCAGAGACCTTTACAGCTTTATCTAATCAGAGTCCCGAGCGGGAGGCCCGCTGAGTAGGTAGACAACGACGATGCTGCGAAGCTGGCGCAGAGACTGCTGCTGCACCAACGCTGCACTCCGACCCCTGTGGACGAAGACCGTCGACAACAGAAGGGGGCGATAATACGTTCCGAGGGCCCCACATAAGGAGGTACGATACCTCGACTATATTATATTCGATTCGATATTTAGAAGCAGCGTAGAATACGAGTAAATCGCGTGTAAGCCGCTGTGCGAGGAAGACGACGTCGCGCTCCCCGGCGAATGCGGTGTGGTGTGTCTTTCAAATTTAACATAAGCAAACTTCAGGTGGCCGACAGTACGAAGAAGTGGTACCTGCTTTACGTAGTGAAATAAGCCTCTGACAATTTTAATATAAAAATATTTTAAGATAAATTAATATATTTAGCTGTAATATTAATGTATCAGCTCACTGCTGTGTTTTGTATGGTCAAGTCACCCGAGACCCAAGTTCATTGTACTTGTGTTGGACCTATTTATATTATTTTAAGACTACTAAGGTACAATATTGCTTTAATATTTAATATTTAAACACAGTATCATATATAGAAAATCAGCGGTAGATGGACAGATGAAAGAGATAATTATTAGTAGACTAAAAATGAAATATGAATTATAATGAAAATATTGTAATATATAAATGAGAAAATTTTTATGTTTGTTACTCAAAAATCTAAAAAATAGTGCACATATTTGAATGAAATTAAACACACAAATAGTTTATAACCTGGATTAGCACTTAGGACAATTTTTATCTAGGTAAATGAGACAACTGTCAGGAATTTGTATTAAAACTAGTATCTGCCTGTGACTTCAGAATAGTCAAGAGAGAAATGAAAAATGTTTGAGTGGCTTTAGCTTTACGTTCCTGAAGAGTATTCGGTGCCCAAAACTTACATGTACAGACAGAAAATATTAATTCATATAATGTTTTCTATATATTTTTCTATAAATATTGTTTTTATTAGTCAAAAAATTTTTATTTGTTTGGATTCAATTCTGAAGTTAACGTAGACAAAGTTGCAGACGGAAAAATTTTATTAAGTTAGTGCATGCGTTCCGGTATTTACAATACTTCACTTTTGTGATTTCATCGTTTGATCATTTATACATCATAGTCTATTAAGTTTGTTTCTATTACGTATTGATTTGAGAACTCCTGGTGTTATCCGTGATTTCAGACATTGTTTTCGTTTCGGGATTTTGATAATTTTGTATTTATATTAATAATGTTCTGTAGTTTTGATTCTAAATGATTTGATATTTCATCAACTTCCGAAAGACTATAGTATTCGTTTCAGTTTTCCTCAGCAAGAACTTTTACTACCTAAATATGTTAGATATATTGTTATCACTATGCCACACCACACATCGTCACGAGGACGCTAGCCTCCCGCTGCGCCGGGCCCCGGCAGCTCAGTGTCGGAGGGTCACTTTAATTTAGGAGAACGCTTGCGCGCCGAGTTCGAGTCCGCTGAAGCTATCCTGCAGCTCCTATCGTGTGTAAGGTACTTGTAGTTTCCTACGTATACATATATTATTGCATTACATATTATTATATGTACACATAAGAGAACGTGGATGTGAAATTGAATAAGTTGTTATCGGTTAATTACGCGTACACATTATTATATAAATGTCTAAGTATGTAAACAAAAAAGAACAAGGGAACGTATCGTGTAAACTCCATTTATAACAAGAAATCGCGATTTCTCAATTTTGAAGCTAAATGTGAATAGGACTTGCGCAGAGACCGGCACGTGCGAGACCAAACGAAACGAGCACGTTATTAATTAATAGAAGCTATCAAGTTAAGCAAACCTTAGGTCACGCTTTCATACCGTACGAGCTTCTAATGAGTTTCTTGTTTAAATACAAAATATAATAACAAAAAAGTCAGAGTTAATGTTTATAGAAGCGCATGATAGCAAACGTGAAACTTTATTGGAAAATGAAAACCAAATAATAAAATTAGTACTAAAAATTAATAAAATCCTTACACAGCATCTGACTTTACACATTCCTTCGATCTTCTTGCACATAAATTACACCGATTCCGGTAAACGGATGACGAATGAGTATCTATTTACGCTAACGTTTACAGTCCTGTAAATCCTGCCAGATCGATGTCCTTTGGTGGCAATCGGAAGATATTTCCGTTACCAAAATTGAATGGTTGGACACCATGAACATTTCTTAACATTTTAACCAGCCGTAATGTATAGTAGATATAAATTAAATAGCTAAAAGAACGTATTTTTGCACTCAAAACCATGGCATGTAATTAAATTTTAATGAAAATAGGTATGTGTCCGTTAATTTATTGTCCATTCATCATTTATTCAAGGATTTTTAATATCCCATGAAGCATAATCTCTCTTCCGTTAACTGATATACGTGAAATGAACTATGCTATTTCTTTTACTACACGCTAAATAAAATGAACAATTTAAATGGTGTACTCGTACTCGTAGAAAGGTGCTCCAATTATTTCGTGCTTAATTAGTGTGGCGTTTATTTAGTATATTCGTTGACAACGTCTAAATTATACAAAGTCTATATTATAGTATCCTGCAAAATTCTGTATTGTCTTTTGTACTAACAGTAGCTTTCCCAAGGATTTTATTTAACATTGTGTATGAATGATGCCAACAATCCTTTATGAAATAAAATTTAAACTACAGATAATTGAAACAGTATTCTATAAACTACAGAAAAACACTAAGCTACTAAGCACTAAAAACGCTAATTTGTGTCTCCTAGTGAATAAAGATATGAACTAACTACTAACTAATGCCTGGAAGCTTTTTGCGCAGCAGAAGCATCTTGCGCCGCATTTCGGCCATTTCTAGTTCTAATCTGTTATTTTTAGTTTTATAATTACGTTGCACTTGTAAAAAATTTATTCCATCGATTTTCGTGCTGGTTTTGCTCTGGATCGGTCAGTCCCGGTCCATAACCGTTGAATCAGGCGAAACCTGGAAAGAAAAGACAGAGAAATACGAAAAAATCGACTTTTTCTTTGAAACCGAGATGTAGTGGTGAAGTCCTGTTTTATAGGAATTCACCGATATCTTTGTGTATTAGAGTCTCAAGCAGTCCAAATTAGTTTTTTATTGTAGCATTCGTTTAACTTTCTCGTTAGATACTCATCTTGCGCCGCATTTCGGCCATTTCTAGTTCTAATCTGTTATTTTTAGTTTTATAATTACGTGATTTTGTTGAACTTGTAAAAAAATTTATTTCTTCGTTTTTCGTGCTGGTTTTGCTCTGGATCGGTCAGTCCCGGTCCACAACCGTTGAATCAGGCGAAACCTGGAATGAAAAGACTAGGAATTAGGAAAAAATCGACTTTTTCTTTGAAACCGAGGTATAGTGGTAAAGCCCTGTTTTATAGGAAATCACCTATATCCTTGCGTTATTAAGTCCATAGTATCTCCAAACAGTTTTTTCTTGTAGTATTTGTGTAGTCTAATCATGAGACACCGTTCTCGTGCCGCATTCAGGCAATTTCTAGTTATAATCGCTTACCTTCAGTTTTATACTTACGTAATTTTAATAGAATTCTAAAAATTCTTGTTTCTTCCTTTTTCGTGCTGTTTTTGCTCTCGGCGGGTCAGTCCCGGTCCACAACCGTCGAATCAGGCGAAACCTGGAAAAAAATACTAGGAATTAGGAAAAAATCGACTTTTTCTTTGAAACCGAGGTGTAGTGGTGAAGTCCTGTTTTATAGGAATTCACCGATATCTTTGTGTATTGGAGTCTCAAGCAGTCCTAATTTGTTTTTTAATGTAGCATTCGTTTAACCTTATCGTTAGATACTCATCTTGCGCCGCATTTCGGCCATTTCTAGTTCTTATCTGTTATTTTTAGTTTTATAATTACGTAATTTTATTGCCACTGTAAGAAATTATTTCTTCGTTTTTCGTGCTGGTTTTGCTCTGGATCGGTCAGTCCGGGTCCATAACCGTTGAATCAGGCGAAACATGGAAAGAAAAGACTGAGAATTAGGAAAAAATCGGCTTTTCTTTGAAACCGAGTTATAGTGGTAAAGCCCTGTTTTATAGGAAATCACCTATATCCTCGCTATATTAAGTCCATAGTATCTCCAAATAGTTTTTCTTGTAGTATTTGTGTAGTCTAATCATAAGACACCGTTCTCGTGCCGCATTCAGGCCATTTCTAGTTATAATCGCTTACCTTCAGTTTTATGCTTACGTAATTTTAATGGAATTCTAAACATTTTTGTTTCTTCCTTTTCGTGCTGTTTTGCTCTCGGCCGGTCAGTCCCGGTCCACAACCGTTGAATCAAGCGAAACCTGGAATGAAAAGACTAGGAATTAGGAAAAATCGACTTTTCTTTGGAAACCGAGGTATAGTGGTAAAGCCCTGTTTTATAGAAATCACCTATATCCTTGCGTTATTAAGTCCATAGTATCTCCAAATAGTTTTTCTTGTAGTATTTGTGAAGTCTAATCATTAGACATCGTTCTCGTGCCGCATTCAGGCCATTTCTAGTTATAATCAACACCTTCAGTTTTATGCTTACGTAATTTTAATAGAATTCTAAAAATTTTTGTTTCTTCCTTTTTCGTGCTGTTTTTGCTCTCGGCGGGTCAGTCCCGGTCCACAACCGTTGAATCAGGCGAAACCTGGAAAAAAATACTAGGAATTAGGAAAAAATCGACTTTTTCTTTGAAACCGAGGTGTAGTGGTGAAGTCCTGTTTTATAGGAATTCACCGATATCTTTGTGTATTAGAGTCTCAAGCAGTCCAAATTAGTTTTTTATTGTAGCATTCGTTTAACTTTCTCGTTAGATACTCATCTTGCGCCGCATTTCGGCCATTTCTAGTTCTAATCTGTTATTTTTAGTTTTATAATTACGTGATTTTGTTGAACTTGTAAAAAATTTTATTTCTTCGTTTTCGTGCTGGTTTAGCTCTGGGAAGGTCAGTCAGTCCACAACCGTTGAATCAAGCGAAACCTGGAAAGAAAAGACTGAGAATTAGGAAAAATCGACTTTTCTTTGAAACCGCGTTATAGTGGTACAGCCCTGTTTTATAGGAAATCACCTATATCCTCGCGTTATTAAGTCCATAGTATCTCAAACAGTTTTTCTTGTAGTATTTGTGAAGTCTAATCATTAGACACCGTTCTCGTGCCGCATTCAGGCCATTTCTAGTTATAATCGCTTACCTTCAGTTTTATACTTACGTAATTTTAATAGAATTCTAAAAATTTTGTTTCTTCCTTTTCGTGCTGTTTTGCTCTCAGCCGGTCAGTCCCAGTTCACAAGCATCGAATCAGGTAAAACCTGTAAGAAAAACACACAGAATTAGAAAAAAATCGACTTTTTCTTTGAAACCGAGGTGTAGTGGTGATGTCCTGTTTTATAGGAATTCACCGATATCTTTGTGTATTAGAGTCTCAAGCAGTCCAAATTAGTTTTTTATTGTAGCATTCGTTTAACTTTCTCGTTAGATACTCATCTTGCGCCGCATTTCGGCCATTTCTAGTTCTAATCTGTTATTTTTAGTTTTATAATTACGTGATTTTGTTGAACTTGTAAAAAATTTTATTTCTTCGTTTTTCGTGCTGGTTTAGCTCTGGGTAGGTCAGTCCCGGTCCACAACCGTTGAATCAAGCGAAACCTGGAAAGAAAAGACTGAGAATTAGGAAAAAATCGACTTCTTCTTTGAAACCGAGTTTTAATAGAAAACAGTCTTCAGTCTTCCAGGTCGTTACCGACCCCACCGTTATCACAAGTAGGTGAATTGTGTACGTATTTGTTACCCTTATTTTATATATATTAAAAAAAAATACGTTAGTTAGTACGCCTCCATACAAATTACGATATAGTTACGCGGTGACCCTTTTAACATTATTGAGAACTTATTTCGACTGGACACATCAATTAGTTGGAAGGAGAGGCTTCGGTTGTCACATACATACAATATTATACCTTAAATGTATAGAGTATAGGTTTATTTGCTGCGTTATATATAAGATCGATAGGTTTCATTAAAAGATAAATTTACTTTGAAATTGAGATAGTTCAATAAATAAATATGTACAACTGTCATCTCGTTATTGTATGAAACGAAATCCCGTCGTATCTGTTAGTTTATGAACAATCGGAAACTACGATACTTTTTGTGGTATTGCTGTTGGTCCAGAGACCTTTACAGCTTTATCTAATCAGAGTCCCGAGGCAGGAGGCCCGCTGAGTAGGTAGACAACGACGATGCTGCGAAGCTGGCGCAGAGACTGCTGCTGCACCAACGCTGCACTCCGACCCCTGTGGACGAAGACCGTCGACAACAGAAGGGGCGATAATACGTTCCGAGGGCCCCACATAAGGAGGTACGATACCTCGACTATATTATATTCGATTCGATATTTAGAAGCAGCGTAGAATACGAGTAAATCGCGTGTAAGCCGCTGTGCGAGGAAGACGACGTCGCGCTCCCCGGCGAATGCGGTGTGGTGTGTCTTTCAAATTTAACATAAGCAAACTTCAGGTGGCCGACAGTACGAAGAAGTGGTACCTGCTTTACGTAGTGAAATAAGCCTCTGACAATTTTAATATAAAATATTTTAAGATAAATTAATATATTTAGCTGTAATATTAATGTATCAGCTCACTGCTGTGTTTTGTATGGTCAAGTCACCCGAGACCCAAGTTCATTGTACTTGTGTTGGACCTATTTATATTATTTTTAAGACTACTAAGGTACAATATTGCTTTAATATTTAATATTTAAACACAGTATCATATATAGAAAATCAGCGGTAGATGGACAGATGAATGAGATAATTATTAGTAGACTAAAAATGAAATATGAATTATAATGAAAATATTGTAATATATAAATGAAAATTTTTATGTTTGTTACTCAAAAATCTAAAAAATAGTGCACATATTTGAATGAAATTAAACACACAAATAGTTTATAACCTGGATTAGCACTTAGGACAATTTTTATCTAGGTAAATGAGACAACTGTCAGGAATTTGTATTAAAACTAGTATCTGCCTGTGACTTCAGAATAGTCAAGAGAGAAATGAAAAATGTTTGAGTGGCTTTAGCTTTACGTTCCTGAAGAGTATTCGGTGCCCAAAACTTACATGTACAGACAGAAAATATTAATTCATATAATGTTTTCTATATATTTTTCTATAAATATTGTTTTATTAGTCAAAATTTTTATTTGTTTGGATTCAATTCTGAAGTTAACGTAGACAAAGTTGCAGACGGAAAAATTTTATTAAGTTAGTGCATGCGTTCCGGTATTTACAATACTTCACTTTTGTGATTTCATCGTTTGATCATTTATACATCATAGTCTATTAAGTTTGTTTCTATTACGTATTGATTTGAGAACTCCTGGTGTTATCCGTGATTTCAGACATTGTTTTCGTTTCGGGATTTTGATAATTTTGTATTTATATTAATAATGTTCTGTAGTTTTGATTCTAAATGATTTGATATTTCATCAACTTCCGAAAGACTATAGTATTCGTTTCAGTTTTCCTCAGCAAGAACTTTTTACTACCTAAATATGTTAGATATATTGTTATCACTATGCCACACCACACATCGTCACGAGGACGCGCTAGCCTCCCGCTGCGCCGGGCCCCGGCAGCTCAGTGTCGGAGGTCACTTTTAATTTAGGAGAACGCTTGCGCGCCGAGTTCGAGTCCGCTGAAGCTATCCTGCAGCTCCTATCGTGTGTAAGGTACTTGTAGTTTCCTACGTATACATATATTGTGCATTACATATTATTATTATATGTACACATAAGAGAACGTGGATGTGAAATTGAATAAGTTGTTATCGGTTAATTACGCGTACACATTATTATATAAATGTCTAAGTATGTAAACAAAGAACAAGGGAACGTATCGTGTAAACTCCATTTATAACAAGAAATCGCGATTTCTCAATTTTGAAGCTAAATGTGAATAGGACTTGCGCAGAGACCGGCACGTGCGAGACCAAACGAAACGAGCACGTTATTAATTTATAGAAGCTATCAAGTTAAGCAAACCTTAGGTCACGCTTTCATACCGTACGAGCTTCTAATGAGTTTCTTGTTTAAATACAAAATATAATAACAAAAAGTCAGAGTTAATGTTTATAGAAGCGCATGATAGCAAACGTGAAACTTTATTGGAAAATGAAAACCAAATAATAAAATTAGTACTAAAATTAATAAAATCCTTACACAGCATCTGACTTTACACATTCCTTCGATCTTCTTGCACATAAATTACACCGATTCCGGTAAACGGATGACGAATGAGTATCTATTTACGCTAACGTTTACAGTCCTGTAAATCCTGCCAGATCGATGTCCTTTGGTGGCAATCGGAAGATATTTCCGTTACCAAATTGAATGGTTGGACACCATGAACATTTCTTAACATTTTAACCAGCCGTAATGTATAGTAGATATAAATTATATAGCTAAAGAACGTATTTTTGCACTCAAAACCATGGCATGTAATTAAATTTTAATGAAAATAGGTATGTGTCCGTTAATTTATTGTCCATTCATCATTTATTCAAGGATTTTAATATCCATGAAGCATAATCTCTCTTCCGTTAACTGATATACGTGAAATGAACTATGCTATTTCTTTTACTACACGCTAAATAAAATGAACAATTTAAATGGTGTACTCGTACTCGTAGAAAGGTGCTCCAATTATTTCGTGCTTAATTAGTGTGGCGTTTATTTAGTATATTCGTTGACAACGTCTAAATTATACAAAGTCTATATTATAGTATCCTGCAAAATTCTGTATTGTCTTTTGTACTAACAGTAGCTTTCCCAAGGATTTTATTTAACATTGTGTATGAATGATGCCAACAATCCTTTATGAAATAAAATTTAAACTACAGATAATTGAAACAGTATTCTATAAACTATAGAAAAACACTAAGCTACTAAGCACTAAAAACGCTAATTTGTGTCTCCTAGTGAATAAAGATATGAACTAACTACTAACTAATGCCTGGAAGCTTTTTGCGCAGCAGAAGCATCTTGCGCCGCATTTCGGCCATTTCTAGTTCTAATCTGTTATTTTTAGTTTTATAATTACGTAATTTTATTGCACTTGTAAAAAAATTTATTTCTTCGTTTTTCGTGCTGGTTTTGCTCTGGATCGGTCAGTCCCGGTCCATAACCGTTGAATCAGGCGAAACCTGGAAATAAAAGACAGAGAAATACGAAAAATCGACTTTTCTTTGAAACCGAGGTGTAGTGGTGAAGTCCTGTTTTATAGAATTCACCGATATCTTTGTGTATTAGAGTCTCAAGCAGTCCAAATTAGTTTTTTATTGTAGCATTCGTTTAACTTTCTCGTTAGATACTCATCTTGCGCCGCATTTCGGCCATTTCTAGTTCTAATCTGTTATTTTTAGTTTTATAATTACGTGATTTTGTTGAACTTGTAAAAATTTTATTTCTTCGTTTTCGTGCTGGTTTTGCTCTGGATCGGTCAGTCGGTCCACAACCGTTGAATCAGGCGAAACCTGGAAAGAAAAGACTGAGAATTAGGAAAAATCGACTTTTTCTTTGAAACCGAGGTATAGTGGTAAAGCCCTGTTTTATAGGAAATCACCTATATCCTTGCGTTATTAAGTCCATAGTATCTCCAAACAGTTTTTTCTTGTAGTATTTGTGTAGTCTAATCACGAGACACCGTTCTCGTGCCGCATTCAGGCCATTTCTAGTTATAATCGCTTACCTTCAGTTTTATACTTACGTAATTTTAATAGAATTCTAAAAATTCTTGTTTCTTCCTTTTTCGTGCTGTTTTATGCTCTCGGCCGGTCAGTCCCGGTCCACAACCGCTGAATCAGGCGAAACCTGGAAAGAAAAGACTGAGAATTAGGAAAAATCGACTTTTTCTTTGAAACCGAGGTGTAGTGGTGATGTCCTGTTTTATAGGAATTCACCGATATCTTTGTGTATTAGAGTCTCAAGCAGTCCAAATTTGTTTTTTATTGTAGCATTCGTTTAACTTTATCTTTAGATACTCATCTTGCGCCGCATTTCGGCCATTTTTAGTTCTAATCTGTTATTTTTAGATTTATAATTACGTAATTTTGTTGAACTTGTAAAAATTTTTATTTCTTCGTTTTTCGTGCTGGTTTTGCTCTGGATCGGTCAGTCCCGGTCCATAACCGTTGAATCAGGCGAAACCTGGAAAGAAAAGACTGAGAATTAGGAAAAAATCGACTTTTTCTTTGAAACCGAGGTATAGTGGTAAAGCCCTGTTTTATAGGAAATCACCTATATCCTCGCGTTATTAAGTCCATAGTATCTCCAAAAAGTTTTTCTTGTAGTATTTGTGTAGTCTAATCATTAGACACCGTTCTCGTGCCGCATTCAGGCCTTTTCTAGTTATAATCGCTTACCTTCAGTTTTATACTTACGTAATTTTAATAGAATTCTAAAAATTATTGTTTCTTCCTTTTTCGTGCTGTTTTCTCTCTCGGCCGGTCATTCCCGGTCCACAACCGTTGAATCAGGCGAAACCTGGAAAGTAAAGACTAGGAATTAGGAAAACATCGACTTTTTCTTTGAAACCGAGGTATAGTGGTAAAGCCCTGTTTTATAGGAAATCACCTATATCCTCGCGTTATCAAGTCGATAGTATCTCCAAACAGTTTTTTCATGTAGTATTTGTGTACTTTAATCATTAGACACCGTTCTCGTGCCGCATTCAGGCCATTTCTAGTTATAATCGCTTACCTTTAGTTTTATACTTACGTAATTTTAATAGAATTCTAAAAAATTTTGTTTCTTCCTTTTCGTGCTGTTTTTGCTCTCGGCAGGTCAGTCGGTCCACAACCGTCGAATCAGGCGAAACCTGGAAAAAATACTAGGAATTAGGAAAAAATCGACTTTTCTTTGAAACCGAGGTGTAGTGGTGAAGTCCTGTTTTATAGGAATTCACCGGATATCTTTGTGTATTAGAGTCTCAAGCAGTCCAAATTTGTTTTTATTGTAGCATTCGTTTAACCTTATCGTTAGATACTCATCTTGCGCCGCATTTCGGCCATTTCTAGTTCTTATCTGTTATTTTTAGTTTTATAATTACGTAATTTTATTGCCACTGTAAAAATTATTTCTTCGTTTTTCGTGCTGGTTTTGCTCTGGATCGGTCAGTCCGGGTCCATAACCGTTGAATCAGGCGAAACATGGAAAGAAAAGACTGAGAATTAGGAAAAAATCGACTTTTTCTTTGAAACCGAGGTATAGTGGTAAAGCCCTGTTTTATAGGAAATCACCTATATCCTCGCGTTATTAAGTCCATAGTATCTCCAAATAGTTTTTTCTTGTAGTATTTGTGTAGTCTAATCATTAGACACCGTTCTCGTGCCGCATTCAGGCCATTTCTAGTTATAATCGCTTACCTTCAGTTTTATACTTACGTAATTTTAATAGAATTCTAAAAATTTTTGTTTCTTCCTTTTTCGTGCTGTTTTTGCTCTCGGCGGGTCAGTCCCGGTCCACAACCGTTGAATCAGGCGAAACCTGGAAAAAAATACTAGGAATTAGGAAAAAATCGACTTTTTCTTTGAAACCGAGGTGTAGTGGTGAAGTCCTGTTTTATAGGAATTCACCGATATCTTTGTGTATTAGAGTCTCAAGCAGTCCAAATTTGTTTTTTATTGTAGTATTCGTTTAACCTTATCGTTAGATACTCATCTTGCGCCGCATTTCGGCCATTTCTAGTTCTAATCTGTTATTTTTAGTTTTATAATTACGTAATTTTATTGCCACTGTAAAAAAATTATTTCTTCGTTTTTCGTGCTGGTTTTGCTCTGGATCGGTCAGTCCCGGTCCATAACCGTTGAATCAGGCGAAACCTGAAAAGAAAAGACTGAGAATTAGGAAAAAATCGACTTTTTCTTTGAAACCGAGTTATAGTGGTAAAGCCCTGTTTTATAGGAAATCACCTATATCCTCGCGTTATTAAGTCCATAGTATCTCCAAATAGTTTTTTCTTGTAGTATTTGTGTAGTCTAATCATTAGACACCGTTCTCGTGCCGCATTCAGGCCATTTCTAGTTATAATCGCTTACCTTCAGTTTTATACTTACGTAATTTTAATAGAATTCTAAAAATTTTTGTTTCTTCCTTTTTCGTGCTGTTTTTGCTCTCGGCCGGTCAGTCCCGGTCCACAACCGTTGAATCAGGCGAAACCTGGAAAGAAAAGACTAGGAATTAGGAAAAAATCGACTTTTTCTTTGAAACCGAGGTATAGTGGTAAAGCCCTGTTTTATAGGAAATCACCTATATCCTCGCGTTATTAAGTCCATAGTATCTCCAAACAGTTTTTTCTTGTAGTATTTGTGTAGTCTAATCATTAGACACCGTTCCCGTGCCGCATTCAGGCCATTTCTAGTTATAATCGCTTACCTTCAGTTTTATACTTACGTAATTTTATTGCACTTGTAAAAATTTTATTTCTTCGTTTTTCGTGCTGGTTTTGCTCTGGATCGGTCAGTCCCGGTCCACAACTGCTGAATCAGGCGAAACCTGGAAAAAATACTAGGAATTAGGAAAAAATCGACTTTTTCTTTGAAACCGAGGTGTAGTGGTGAAGTCCTGTTTTATAGAATTCACCGATATCTTTGTGTATTAGAGTCTCAAGCAGTCCAAATTAGTTTTTTATTGTAGCATTCGTTTAACCTTATCGTTAGATACTCATCTTGCGCCGCATTTCGGCCATTTCTAGTTCTAATCTGTTATTTTTAGTTTTATAATTACGTGATTTTGTTGAACTTGTAAAAAATTTTATTTCTTCGTTTTTCGTGCTGGTTTTGCTCTGGATCGGTCAGTCCCGGTCCACAACCGTTGAATCAGGCGAAACCTGGAATGAAAAAGACTAGAATTAGGAAAAATCGACTTTTTCTTTGAAATCGAGGTATAGTGGTAAAGCCCTGTTTTATAGAAATCACCTATATCCTTGCGTTATTAAGTCCATAGTATCTCCAAACAGTTTTTCTTGTAGTATTTGTGTAGTCTAATCATGAGACACCGTTCTCGTGCCGCATTCAGGCCATTTCTAGTTATAATCGCTTACCTTCAGTTTTATACTTACGTAATTTTAATAGAATTCTAAAATTTTGTTTCTTCCTTTTCGTGCTGTTTTTGCTCTCGGCCGGTCAGTCCCGGTCCACAACCGTCGAATCAGGCGAAACCTGGAAAAAATACTAGAATTAGGAAAAATCGACTTTTTCTTTGAAACCGAGGTGTAGTGGTGATGTCCTGTTTTATAGAATTCACCGATATCTTTGTGTATTAGAGTCTCAAGCAGTCCAAATTTGTTTTTATTGTAGCATTCGTTTAACCTTATAGTTAGATACTCATCTTGCGCCGCATTTCGGCCATTTCTAGTTCTTATCTGTTATTTTTAGTTTTATAATTACGTAATTTTATTGCCACTGTAAAAATTTTTATGTCTTCGTTTTCCGTGCTGGTTTTGCTCTGGATCGGTCAGTCCGGGTCCATAACCGTTGAATCAGGCGAAACATGGAAAGAAAAGACTGAGAATTAGGAAAAAATCGACTTTTTCTTTGAAACCGAGGTATAGTGGTAAAGCCCTGTTTTATAGGAAATCACCTATATCCTCGCGTTATTAAGTCCATAGTAACTCCAAATAGTTTTTTCTTGTAGTATTTGTGTAGTCTAATCATTAGACACCGTTCTCGTGCCGCATTCAGGCCATTTCTAGTTATAATCGCTTACCTTCAGTTTTATACTTACGTAATTTTAATAGAATTCTAAAATTTTGTTTCTTCCTTTTCGTGCTGTTTTTGCTCTCGGCCGGTCAGTCCCGGTCCACAACCGTTGAATCAGGCGAAACCTGGAAAGAAAAGACTGAGAATTAGGAAAAATCGACTTTTCTTTGAAACCGAGGTATAGTGGTAAAGCCCTGTTTTATAGGAAATCACCTATATCCTTGCGTTATTAAGTCCATAGTATCTCCAAACAGTTTTTCTTGTAGCATTTGTGTAGTCTAATCATGAGACACCGTTCTCGTGCCGCATTCAGGCAATTTCTAGTTATAATCGCTTACCTTCAGTTTTATACTTACGTAATTTTAATAGAATTCTAAAAATTTTTGTTTCTTCCTTTTTCGTGCTGTTTTTGCTCTCGGCGGGTCAGTCCCGGTCCACAACCGTTGAATCAGGCGAAACCTGGAAAAAAATACTAGGAATTAGGAAAAAATCGACTTTTTCTTTGAAACCGAGGTGTAGTGGTGAAGTCCTGTTTTATAGGAATTCACCGATATCTTTGTGTATTAGAGTCTCAAGCAGTCCAAATTTGTTTTTTATTGTAGTACTCGTTTAACCTTATCGTTAGATACTCATCTTGCGCCGCATTTCGGCCATTTCTAGTTCTAATCTGTTATTTTTAGTTTTATAATTACGTTATTTTATTGCCACTGTAAAAATTTTTATGTCTTCGTTTTCCGTGCTGGTTTTGCTCTGGATCGGTCAGTCCGGGTCCATAACCGTTGAATCAGGCGAAACATGGAAAGAAAAGACTGAGAATTAGGAAAAAATCGACTTTTTCTTTGAAACCGAGGAATTGCTCGAATTGGGTAAAGCCCTGTTTTATAGAATTCACCTATATCCTCGCGTTATTAAGTCCATAGTATCTCCAAATAGTTTTTTCTTGTAGTATTTGTGTAGTCTAATCATTAGACACCGTTCTCGTGCCGCATTCAGGCCATTTCTAGTTATAATCGCTTACCTTCAGTTTTATACTTACGTAATTTTAATAGAATTCTAAAAATTTTTGTTTCTTCCTTTTTCGTGCTGTTTTTGCTCTCGGCGGGTCAGTCCCGGTCCACAACCGTTGAATCAGGCGAAACCTGGAAAAAAATACTAGGAATTAGGAAAAAATCGACTTTTTCTTTGAAACCGAGGTGTAGTGGTGAAGTCCTGTTTTATAGGAATTCACCGATATCTTTATTAATATTAGAGTCTCAAGCAGTCCATATTTGTTTTTATTGTAGCATTCGTTTAACCTTATCGTTAGATACTCATCTTGCGCCGCATTTCGGCCATTTCTAGTTCTAATCTGTTATTTTTAGTTTTATAATTACGTAATTTTATTGCCACTGTAAAAAAATTATTTCTTCGTTTTTCGTGCTGGTTTTGCTCTGGATCGGTCAGTCCCGGTCCATAACCGTTGAATCAGGCGAAACCTGAAAAGAAAAGACTGAGAATTAGGAAAAAATCGACTTTTCTTTGAAACCGAGGTATAGTGGTAAAGCCCTGTTTTATAGAATTCACCTATATCCTCGCGTTATTAAGTCCATAGTAACTCCAAATAGTTTTTTCTTGTAGTATTTGTGTAGTCTAATCATTAGACACCGTTCTCGTGCCGCATTCAGGCCATTTCTAGTTATAATCGCTTACCTTCAGTTTTATACTTACGTAATTTTAATAGAATTCTAAAAATTTTTGTTTCTTCCTTTTTCGTGCTGTTTTTGCTCTCGGCCGGTCAGTCCCGGTCCACAACCGTTGAATCAGGCGAAACCTGGAATGAAAAGACTAGGAATTAGGAAAAAATCGACTTTTTCTTTGAAACCGAGGTATAGTGGTAAAGCCCTGTTTTATAGGAAATCACCTATATCCTTGCGTTATTAAGTCCATAGTATCTCCAAACAGTTTTTTCTTGTAGTATTTGTGAAGTCTAATCATTAGACACCGTTCTCGTGCCGCATTCAGGCCATTTCTAGTTATAATCGCTTACCTTCAGTTTTATACTTACGTAATTTTAATAGAATTCTAAAAATTTTTGTTTCTTCCTTTTTCGTGCTGTTTTTGCTCTCGGCGGGTCAGTCCCGGTCCACAACCGTTGAATCAGGCGAAACCTGGAAAAAAATACTAGAATTAGGAAAAAATCGATACTGGTTCAGGTGTAGTGGTGAAGTCCTGTTTTATAGGAATTCACCGATATCTTTGTGTATTAGAGTCTCAAGCAGTCCAAATTTGTTTTTATTGTAGTATCTGCTTAACCTTATCGTTAGATACTCATCTTGCGCCGCATTTCGGCCATTTCTAGTTCTAATCTGTTATTTTTAGTTTTATAATTACGTAATTTTATTGCCACTGTAAAAAAATTATTTCTTCGTTTTTCGTGCTGGTTTTGCTCTGGATCGGTCAGTCCCGGTCCATAACCGTTGAATCAGGCGAAACCTGAAAAGAAAAGACTGAGAATTAGGAAAAAATCGACTTTTTCTTTGAAACCGAGTTATAGTGGTAAAGCCCTGTTTTATAGGAAATCACCTATATCCTCGCGTTATTAAGTCCATAGTATCTCCAAATAGTTTTTTCTTGTAGTATTTGTGTAGTCTAATCATTAGACACTGCCTCAAAGCCGCATTCAGGCCATTTCCAGTTATAATCGCTTACCTTCCAGTTTTATACTTACGTAATTTTAATAGAATTCTAAAATTTTGTTTCTTCCTTTTTCGTGCTGTTTTTGCTCTCGGCCGGTCAGTCCCGGTCCACAGCAAGATCAGGCGAAACCTGGAATGAAAGACTAGAATTAGGAAAAATCGACTTTTTCTTTGAAACCGAGGTATAGTGGTAAAGCCCTGTTTTATAGGAAATCACCTATATCCTTGCGTTATTAAGTCCATAGTATCTCCAAACAGTTTTTTCTTGTAGTATTTGTGAAGTCTAATCATTAGACACCGTTCTCGTGCCGCATTCAGGCCATTTCTAGTTATAATCGCTTACCTTCCAGTTTTATACTTACGTAATTTTAATAGAATTCTAAAATTTTGTTTCTTTGTACTTTCGTGCTGTTTTTGCTCTCGGCGGGTCAGTCAGTCCACAACCGTTGAATCAGGCGAAACCTGGAAAAAATACTAGGAATTAGGAAAAAACGACTTTTTCTTTGAAACCGAGGTGTAGTGGTGAAGTCCTGTTTTATAGGAATTCACCGATATCTTTGTGTATTGGAGTCTCAATCAGTCCAAATTTGTTTTTTATTGTAGCATTCGTTTAACCTTATCGTTAGATACCCATCTTGCGCCGCATTTCGGCCATTTCTAGTTCTAATCTGTTATTTTTAGTTTTATAATTACGTAATTTTATTGCCACTGTAAAAAATTTATTTCTTCGTTTTTCGTGCTGGTTTTGCTCTGGATCGGTCAGTCCCGGTCCACAACCGTTGAATCAGGCAAAACCTGGAAAGAAAAGACAGAGAATTAGGAAAAATCGACTTTTTCTTTGCAACCAGGTTTTGAAATTGGGCCCTGTTTTAGCATTCGTTTAGCTTATCGTTAGATGCATCTTGCGCCGCATTTGGTGACTTCTAGTTCTAATCTGTTGTTTTAGTTTTATTATTACGTAATTTTATTGCACTTGTAAAAATTCTTATTTCTTCGTATTTCGTGCTGGTTTTGCTCTGTGGTCACCCGGTCCACAACCGTTGAATCAAGCGAAACCTGGAAAGAAAAGACTGGAGAATTAGAAAAATCGACTTTTTCTTTGAAACCGAGTTTGTGTGGTAAAGCCCTGTTTTATAGGAAATCACCTATATCCTCGCGTTATTAAGTCCATAGTATCTCCAAACAGTTTTTTCTGTAGTATTTGTGTAGTCTTAACTCATGACAATTGCTCTCGTGCCGCATTCAGGCCATATTTCTAGTTATAATCGCTTACCTTCAGTTTTATACTTACGTAATTTTAATGGAATTCTAAACATTTTTCGTGCTGTTTTTGCTCTCAGCCGGTCAGTCCCAGTTCACAAGCATCGAATCAGGTAAAACCTGTAAGAAAACACACAGAATTAGGAAAAATCGACTTTTTCTTTGAAACCGTGGTCTATACCACTATTGGTAAAGCCCTGTTTTATAGGAAATCACCTATATCCTCTCGTTATTAAGTCCATAGTATCTCAAACAGTTTTTCTTGTAGTATTTGTGTAGTCTAACTATTAGACACCGTTCTCGTGCCGCATTCAGTTCATTTCTAGTTATAATCGCTACCTTCAGTTTTATATTACGTAATTTTATTGCACTTGTAAAAATTTATTTCTCGTTTTCGTGCTGGTTTTGCTCTGTAGGCTGGGTCCCGGTCCACAACCGTTGAGTCAAGCGAAACCTGGAAAGAAAAGACTGAGAATTAGGAAAAAATCGACTTTTCTTTGAAACCGCGTTATAGTGGTACAGCCCTTCTTTATAGGAAATCACCTATATCCTCTCGTTATTAAGTCCATAGTATCTCCAAACAGTTTTTCTTGTAGTATTTGTGTAGTCTAATTATTAGACACCGTTCTCGTGCCGCATTCAGGCCATTTCTAGTTATAAGTAATCGCTTACCTTCAGTTTTATACTTACGTAATTTTAATGGAATTCTAAACATTTTGTTTCTTCCTTTTTCGTGCTGTTTTGCTCTCGGCCGGTCAGTCCCAGTTCACAAGCATCGAATCAGGTAAAACCTGTAAGAAAAACACACAGAATTAGGAAAAATCGACTTTTCTTTGAAACCGTGGTCTACCACTATTGGTGCATCCTGTTTTATAGGAAATCACCTATATCCTCGTTATTAAGTCCACCATTATCTCAAACAGTTTTTGCTTGCTTAGTATTTGTGTGAAGGTCTAATCATTGAACACCGTTCTCGTGCCGCATTCAGTTCATTTCTGGTTAGAAATCGCTTACCTTCAGTTTTATATTTACGTAATTTTATTGCACTTGTAAAAATTTATTTCCTCGTTTTTTCATTGCTGGTTTTGCTCTGGAGTAGGTCGATTCGTTCACAGCCGTTGAGTCAAGCCGAAACCTGGAAGAAAAGACTGAAGTAGGAAAAATCGACTTTTCTTTGAAACCGCGTTATAGTGGTACGACCCTGTTTTATAGGAAATCACTATATCCTCTCGTTATTAAGTCCATAGTATCTCCAAACAGTTTTTCTTGTGAAGTATTTATTGTAGTCTAGTTATTAGACACCGTTCTCGTGCCGCATTCAGGCCATTTCTAGTTATAATCGCTTACCTTCAGTTTTATACTTGCATGCAATTTTAATGGAATTCTAAACATTTTTGTTTCTTCCTTTTTCGTGCTGTTTTTGCTCTTGACCGGTCAGTCCCAGTTCTGGCATCAGATCAGGTAAAACCTGTAAGGAAAACACACAGAATTAGAAAAAATCGACTCTTTCTTTGAAACCGGAGGTGTAGTGGTGATGTCCTGTTTTATAGGAATTCACCGATATCTTGTGTATTAGAATCTCAAGCAGTCCAAATTTGTTTTTATTGTAGCATTCGTTTAACCTTATCGTTAGATACTCTCCATCTTGCGCCGCATTTCGGCCATTTCTAGTTCTAATCTGTTATTTTTAGTTTTATAATTACGTAATTTGCATTTGTAAAAATTCTTATTTCTTGGTATTTCAGCTGGTTTAGCTCTGGGAAGTCAGTCCCGGTCCACAACTGTTGAATCAAGAAACATGGAAAGAAAAGACTGAGAATTAGGAAAAATCGACTTTTTCTTTTGAAATCGCGTTATAGTGGTACAGCCCTGTTTTATAGGAAATCACCTATATCCTCTCGTTAATGAAGTCATAGTATCTCCAAACAGTTTTTCTTGTAGTATTTGTAGTCCTGAATTATTAGACACCGTTCTCGTGCCGCATTCAGGCCATTTCTAGTTATAATCAGCTTACCTTCAGTTTTATACTTACGTAATTTTAATGGAGATTCTAAACATTTTGTTTCTTCCTTTTTCGTGCTGTTTTTGCTCTCGGCGGTCAGTCCCAGTTCACAAGCATCGAATCAGGTAAAACCTGTAAGAAAAACACACATAATAATTAGAAAAAATCGACTTTTTCTTTGGAAACCGAGGTGTAGTGGTGATGTCCTGTTTTATAGGAATTCACCGATATCTTTGTGTATTAGAATCTCAAGCAGTCAATTTGTTTTTATTGTAGCATTCGTTTAACCTTATCGTTAGATACTCATCTTGCGCCGCATTTCGGCCATTTCTAGTTCTAATCTGTTATTTTCAGTTTTATAATTACGTAATTTTATTGCACTTGTAAAATTTTTATTTCTTCGTATTTCGTGCTGGTTTAGCTCTGGGTAGGTCAGTCCCGGTCCACAACTGTTGAATCAAAGCGAGCCTGGAAAGAAAAGACTGAGAATTAGGAAAAATTGACTTTTCTTTGAAACCGAGTTTTAGTGGTAAAGCCCTGTTTTATAAGAAATCACCTATATCCTCGCGTTATTAAGTCCATAGTATCTCCAAACAGTTTTTTCTTTGCAGTATTTGTGTAGTCTAATCATGAATACCGTTCTCGTGCCGCATTCAGGCCATTTCTAGTTATAATCGCTTACCTTCAGTTTTATACTTACGTAATTTTAATGGATTTCCTAAACATTTTTGTTTCTTCCTTTTTCGTGCTGTTTTTGCTCTCCGGCCGATTAGTCCCAGTTCACAAGCATCGAATAGGTAAAACCTGTAAGAAAAACACACAGAATTAGGAAAAATCGACTTTTTTCTTCTTTGAAACCATGGTCTATACCACTATTGGTAAAACTTCTGTTTTTATAGAAATCACCTATATCCTCTCGTTATTAAGTCCATAGTATCAAACAGTTTTTCTTGTAGTATTTGTGTGAATATTTAGAGACCGTTCTCGTGCCGCATTCAGTTCATTTCTAGTTATAATCGCTTACCTTCAGTTTTATATTTACGTAATTTTATTGCACTTGTAAAAATTTTTTATTTCTTCGTATTTCGTGCTTGTTTAGCTCTGGGTAGGTCAGTCGGTCCCGCAACCGTTGAATCAAGCGAAACCTGGAAAGAAAGACTGAGAATTTCACCACTACACCTCGGTTTCAAAGAAAAGTCGATTTTTCCTAATTCAGTCTTTTCTTTCCAGGTTTCGCCTGATTCAACGGTTTTGGACGGGACTGACCGATTCCAGAGTAAAACCAGCACGAAAAACGAGAAATAAAATTTTTACAGTGCAATAAAATTACGTAAATATAAAACTGAAGGTAAACGATTATAGCTAAATGGCCTGGAGATGCGGCACGAACGGTGTCTAATGATTAGACTACACAAATACTACAATAAAAACTTGTTTGAGATACAATGGACTTAATAACGAGAGGGGTTATAGGTGATTTCCTATAAAACAGGGCTTTACCAATAGTGGTATAGACCACGGTTTCAAAGAAAAGTAGATTTTTTCTAATTCTGTGTGTTTTTCTTACAGGTTTTACCTGATTCGATGCTTATTGAACTGGGACTGACCGGCCGAGCAAAAACAGCACGAAAAGGAAAAGACAAAAATGTTTAAATTCCATTAAAATTACGTAGTATAAAACTGAAGGTAAGCGATTATAACTAGAAATGGCCTGAATGCGGCACGAGAACGGTGTCTAATGATTAGACTACACAAAACTACACTCGGTTTCAAA
>JAGSMU010000334.1:0-32711 GCA_029286865.1 Teinopalpus imperialis
GAAAAGTCGATTTTTCCTAATTCTCAGTCTTTTCTTTCCAGGTTTCGCCTGATTCAACGGTTTTGGACCGGGACTGACCGATTCAGAGCAAAACCAGCACGAAAAACGAGAAATAAAATTTTTTACAGTGCAATAAAATTACGTAAATATAAAACTGAAGGTAAGCGATTATAACTAGAAATGGCCTGAATGCGGCACGAACGGTGTCTAATGATTAGACTACACAAATACTACAATAAAAACTTGTTTGAGATACAATGGACTTAATAACGAGAGGATATAGGTGATTTCCTATAAAACAGGGCTTTACCAATAGTGGTATAGACCACGGTTTCAAAGAAAAGTAGATTTTTTCTAATTCTGTGTGTTTTCTTACAGGTTTTACCTGATTCGATGCTTATTGAACTGGGACTGACCGGCCGAGCAAAACAGCACGAAAAGGAAGAAACAAAATGTTTAGAATTCCATTAAAATTACGTAAGTATAAAACTGAAGGTAAGCGATTATAACTAGAAATGGCCTGAATGCGGCACGAGAACGGTGTCTAATGATTAGACTACACAAAAACTACAAGAAAAACTGTTTGAGATACTATGGACTTAATAACGCGGCGGGGATATAGGTGATTTTCTAAAAACAGGGCTTTACCACTAAAACTCGGTTTCAAAGAAAAAGTCGATTTTTCCTAATTCCCAGTCTTTTCTTTCCACATTTCGCCTGATTCAAGGTTGTGGACCAGGACTGACCCATCAGAGCAAAACCAGCACGAAAAACGAAAATAAAGAATTTTACAAGTGCAATAAAATAACGTAATTATAAAATTAAAAATAACAGATTAAGAACTAGAAATGGCCGAAATGCGGCGTAAGATGAGTATCTTACGATAAGATTAAACGAATGCAAGAATAAAAAACAAATTTGGACTGTTTGAGATTCTAATACACAGAGATATCGGTGAATTCCTATAAAACAGGACATCACCACTACACCTCGGTTTCAAAGAAAAAGTCGATTTTTTCCTAATTCTCAGTCTTTTCTTTCCAGGTTTCGCCTGATTCAACGGTTTTGGACCGGGACTGACCTACCCAGAGCAAAACCAGCACGAAAAACGAGGAAATAATTTTTTTTTCAAGTGCAATAAAATTACGTAAATATAAAACTGAAGGTAAGCGATTATAACTAGAAATGAACTGAATGCGGCACGAGAACGGTGTCTAATGATTAGACTACACAAATACTACAAGAAAAAACTGTTTGAGATACTATGGACTTAATAACGAGAGGATATAGGTGATTTCCTATAAAACAGGGCTTTACCAATAGTGATATAGACCACGGTTTCAAAGAAAAAGTCGATTTTTTCCTAATTCTCAGTCTTTTCTTTCCAGGTTTCGCTTGATTCAACGGTTGTGGACCGGGACTGACCTACCCAGAGCAAAACCAGCACGAAAAACGGGGAAATAATTTTTTTTACAAGTGCAATAAAATTACGTAAATATAAAACTGAAGGTAAGCGATTATAACTAGAAATGAACTGAATGCGGCACGAGAACGGTTTCTAATAATTAGACTACACAAATACTACAAGAAAAAACTGTTTGAGATACTATGGACTTAATAACGAGAGGATATAGGTGATTTCCTATAAAACAGGGCTGTACCACTATAACACGGTTTCAAAGAAAAAGTTCATTTTTTCCTAATTCTCAGTCTTTTCTTTCAGGTTTCGCTTGATTCAACAGTTTGTGGACCGGGACTGACCTACCAGAGCAAAACCAGCACGAAGCCACGAAGAAATAAAATTTTTTACAGTGCAATAAAATTACGTAATTATAAAACTAATAATAACAGATTAGAACTAGAAATGGCCGCAATGCGGCGCAAGATGAGTATCTAACGATAAGGTTAAACGAATGCTACAATAAAAAACAAATTTGGACTGCTTGAGATTCTAATACACAAAGATATCGGTGAATTCCTATAAAACAGGACATCACCACTACACCTCGGTTTCAAAGAAAAAGTCGATTTTTTTCTAATTCTGTGTGTTTTTCTTACAGGTTTTACCTGATTCGATGCTTGTGGACCGGGACTGATCGGCCGAGAGCAAAAACAGCAAGAAAAAGGAAGAAACAAAAATTTTTAGAATTCTATTAAAATTACGTAAGTATAAAACTGAAGGAAAGCGATTATAACTAGAAATGGCCTGAATGCGGCACGAGAACGGTGTCTAATGATTAGACTACACAAAAACTACAAGAAAAAACTGTTTGGAGATACTATGGACTTAATAACGCGAGGATATAGGTGATTTCCTAAAAAACAGGGCTTTACCACTATAACTCGGTTTCAAAGAAAAAGTCGATTTTTTCCTAATTCTCAGTCTTTTCTTTCCACATTTCGCCTGATTCAAAGGTTGTGGACCGGGACTGACCCATCCAGAGCAAAACCAGTACGAAAAACGAAGAAATAATTTTTTTACAAGTGCAATAAAATTACATAATTATAAAACTAAAAACAACAGATTAGAACTAGAAATGGCCGAAATGCGGCGCAAGATGAGTATCTAACGATAAGGTTAAACGAATGCTAAAACAGGGCTTTACCACTAAAACTCGGTTTCAAGAAAAAGTCGATTTTTTCTAATTCTCAGTCTTTTCTTTCCAGGTTTCCTTGATTCAACAGTTGTGGACCGGGACGGCCTACCAGAGCTAAACCAGCACGAAATACGAAGAAATAAAATTTTTTACAAGTGCAATAAAATTACGTAATTATAAAACTAAAAATAACAGATTAGAACTAGAAATGGCCGAAATGCGGCGCAAGATGAAAATCTAACGATAAGGTTAAACGAATGCTACAATAAAAAACAAATTTGGACTGCTTGAGATTCTAATACACAAAGATATCGGTGAATTCCTATAAAACAGGACATCACCACTACACCTCGGTTTCAAAGAAAAAGTCGATTTTTTCCTAATTCTCAGTCTTTTCTTTCCAGGTTTCGCCTGATTCAACGGTTTTGGACCGGGACTGACCGATTCAGAGCAAAACCAACACGAAAAACGAGGAAATAAATTTTTTTACAATTGCAATAAAATTACGTAAATATAAAACTGAAGGTAAGCGATTATAACTAGAAATGGCTGAATGCGGCACGAGAACGGTGTCACAATGATTAGACTACACAAATACTACAAGAAAAAACTGTTTGAGATACTATGGACTTAATAACGCGAGGATATAGGTGATTTCCTATAAAACAGGGCTTTACCAATAGTGGTATAGACCACGCTTTCAAAGAAAAAGTCGATTTTTTCCTAATTCTGTGTGTTTTTCTTACAGGTTTTACCTGATTCGATGCTTGTGAACTGGGACTGACCGATTCAGAGCAAAACCAGCACGAAAAACGAAGAAATAAAATTTTTACAAGTGCAATAAAATTACGTAAGTATAAAACTGAAGGTAGCGATTATAACTAGAAATGGCCTGAATGCGGCACGAGAACGGTGTCTAATAATTAGACTACACAAATACTACAAGAAAAAACTGTTTGGAGATACTATGGACTTAATAACGAGAGGATATAGGTGATTTCCTATAAAACAGGGCTGTGTACCACTATAACGCGTTTCAAAGAAAAAGTCGATTTTTTCTAATTCTCAGTCTTTTCTTTCCAGGTTTCGCTTGATTCAACAGTTGTGGACCAGGACTGACCTACCAGAGCTAAACCAGCACAGAAATACGAAGAAATAAAATTTTTACAAGTGCAATAAAATTACGTAATTATAAAACTAAAAATAACAGATTAGAACTAGAAAAGGCCGTAATGCGGCAAGATGAAGTATCTAACGATAAGGTTAAACGAATGCTAAAACAGGGCTTTACCACTAAAACTCGGTTTCAAAGAAAAAGTCGATTTTTTCTAATCCTCAGTCTTTTCTTTCCAGGTTTCGCTTGATTCAACGGTTGTGGACCGGGACTGACCTACCAGAGCTAAACCAGCACGAAAAACGAAGAAATAAAATTTTTACAAGTGCAATAAAGAATTACGTAATTATAAAACTAAAAATAACAGATTAGAACTAGAAATGGCCGAAATGCGGCGCAAGATGAAAATCTAACGATAAGGTTAAACGAATGCTACAATAAAAAACAAATTTGGACTGCTTGAGATTCTAATACACAAAGATATCGGTGAATTCCTATAAAACAGGACATCACCACTACACCTCGGTTTCAAAGAAAAAGTCGAATTTTTCCTAATTCTCAGTCTTTTCTTTCCAGGTTTCGCCTGATTCAACGGTTTTGGACCGGGACTGACCGATTCAGAGCAAAACCAACACGAAAAACGAGGAAATAAATATTTTTACAAGTGCAATAAAATTACGTAAATATAAAACTGAAGGTAAGCGATTATAACTAGAAATGGCCTGAATGCGGCACGAGAACGGTGTCTAATGATTAGACTACACAAATACTACAGAAAAACTATTTGAGATACTATGGACTTAACTAACGCGAGGATATGGGTGATTTCCTATAAAACGGGGGCTTTACCAATAGTGGTATAGACCACGCTTTCAAAGAAAAAGTCGATTTTTCCTAATTCTGTGTGTTTTCTTACAGGTTTTACCTGATTCGATGCTTGTGAACTGGGACTGACCGGCCGAGAGCAAAACAGCACGAAAAGGAAGAAACAAAATGTTTAGAATTCCATTAAAATTACGTAAGTATAAAACTGAAGGTAGCGATTATAACTAGAAATGGCCTGAATGCGGCACGAGAACGGTGTCTAATAATTAGACTACACAAATACTACAAGAAAAACTGTTTGGAGATACTATGGACTTAATAACGAGAGGATATAGGTGATTTCCTATAAAACAGGGCTGTACCACTATAACGCGTTTCAAAGAAAAAGTCGATTTTTCCTAATTCTCAGTCTTTTCTTTCCAGGTTCCTTGATTCAACGGTTGTGGACCGGGACTGACCTACCAGAGCTAAACCAGCACGAAATACGAAAATAAAATTTTACACAAGTGCAATAAAATTACGTAATTATAAAACTAAAAATAACAGATTAGAACTAGAAAAGGCCGTAATGCGGCGCAAGATGAGTATCTAACGATAAGGTTAAACGAATGCTACAATAAAAAACAAATTTGGACTGCTTGAGATTCTAATACACAAAGATATCGGTGAATTCCTATAAAACAGGACATCACCACTACACCTCGGTTTCAAAGAAAAAGTCGATTTTTTTCTAATTCTCAGTCTTTTCTTTCCACATTTCGCCTGATTCAAAGGTTGTGGACCGGGACTGACCCATCCAGAGCAAAACCAGCACGAAAAACGAAGAAATAAAATTTTTACAAGTGCAATAAAATTACGTAATTATAAAACTAAAAACAACAGATTAAAACTAGAAATGGCCGAAATGCGGCGCAAGATGAGTATCTAACGATAAGGTTAAACGAATGCTAAAACAGGGCTTTACCACTAAAACTCGGTTTCAAAGAAAAAGTCGATTTTTCCTAATTCTCAGTCTTTTCTTTCCAGGTTTCGCTTGATTCAACGGTTGTGGACCGGGACTGACCTACCAGAGCTAAACCAGCACAGAAATACGAAGAAATAAAGAATTTTTACAAGTGCAATAAAATTACGTAATTATAAAACTAAAAATAACAGATTAGAACTAGAAATGGCCGTAATGCGTACAAGATGAAGTATCTAACGATAGGTTAAACAGATGCTACAATAAAAACAAATTTGGACTGCTTGAGATTCTAATACACAAAGATATCGGTGAATTCCTATAAAACAGGACATCACCACTACACCTCGGATTCAAAGAAAAAGTCGATTTTTCCTAATTCTGTGTGTTTTTCTTACAGGTTTTACCTGATTCGCGATATGAACTGGGACTGACCGGCCGAGAGCAAAACAGCACGAAAAGGAAGAAACAAAATGTTTAGAATTCCATTAAAATTACGTAAATATAAAACTGAAGGTAGCGATTATAACTAGAAATGGCCTGAATGCGGCACGAGAGCAGTGTCTAATAATTGAACTACACAAATACTACAGAAAAACTGTTTGGAGATACTATGGACTTAATAACTTGAGGGATATAGGTGATTTCCTATAAAACAGGGCTGTACCACTATAACGTTTCAAAGAAAAAGTCGATTTTTTCCTGAATTCTCAGTCTTTTTCTTTCCAGGTTTCGCTTGATTCAACGGTTGTGGACCGGGACTGACCTACCAGAGCTAAACCAGCACGAAATAAGAAGAAATAAAATTTTTACAAGTGCAATAAAATTACGTAATTATAAAACTAAAAATAACAGATTAGAACTAGAAATAGCCGAAATGCGGCGCAAGATGAGTATCTAACGATAGGTTAAACCAATGCTACAATAAAAACAAATTTGGACTGCTTGAGATTCTAATACACAAAGATATCGGTGAATTCCTATAAAACAGGACATCACCACTACACCTCAGTTTCAAAGAAAAAGTCGATTTTTCTAATTCTCAGTCTTTTCTTTCAGGTTTCGCCTGATTCAATGGTTTTGGACCGGGACTGACCGATTCAGAGCAAAACCAGCACGAAAAACGAGGAAATAATTTTTTACAAGTGCAATAAAATTACGTAAATATAAAACTGAAGGTAAGCGATTATAACTAGAAATGGCCTGAATGCGGCACGAGAACGGTGTCTAATGATTAGACTACACAAATGCTACAAGAAAAACTGTTTGGAGATACTATGGACTTAATAACGCGAGGATATGGGTGATTTCTATAAAACAGGGCTTTACCAATAGTGGTATAGACCACGGTTTCAAAGAAAAAGTCGATTTTTCTAATTCTGTGTGTTTTTCTTACAGGTTTTACCTGATATGATGCTTAATGAACTGGGACTGACCGGCCGAGAGCAAAACAGCACGAAAAGGAAGAAACAAAAATGTTAAACTTTTTAGAATTCCATTAAAATTACGTAAGTATAAAACTGAAGGTAAGCGATTATAACTAGAAATGGCCTGAATACGGCCTTTTGAGAACGGTGTCTAATAATTAGACTACACAAATACTACAAGAAAAACTGTTTGGAGATACTATGGACTTAATAGCGAGAGGATATAGGTGATTTCCTATAAAACAGGGCTGTACCACTATAACGCGTTTCAAAGAAAAAGTCGATTTTTCTAATTCTCAGTCTTTTTCTTTCAGGTTTCGCTTGATTCAACGGTTATGGACCGGGACTGACCTACCCAGAGCTAAACCAGCAAGAAATACGAAGACATAAAAATTTTTACAAGTGCAATAAAATTACGTAATTATAAAACTAAAAATAACAGATTATAACTAGAAATGGCCGTAATGCGGCGCAAGATGAGTATCTAACGATAAGGTTAAACGAATGCTACAATAAAAAATAAATTTGGACTGCTTGAGATTCTAATACACAAAGATATCGGTGAATTCCTATAAAACAGGACATCACCACTACACCTCGGTTTCAAAGAAAAAGTCGATTTTTACCTAATTCTCAGTCTTTTCTTTCCAGGTTTCGCCTGATTCAACGGTTTAGGACCGGGACTGACCGATTCAGAGCAAAACCAGCACGAAAAACGAAGAAATAAAAATTTTTACAAGTGCAATAAAATTACGTAAATATAAAACTGAAGGTAGCGATTATAACTAGAAATGGCCTGAATGCGGCACGAGAACGGTGTCTAATGAATTAGACTACACAAATACTACAAGAAAAACTGTTTGGAGATACTATGGACTTAATAACGAGAGGATATAGGTGATTTCCTATAAAACAGGGCTGTACCACTATAACGTTTCAAAGAAAAGTCGATTTTTTCCTGGGAATTCTCAGTCTTTTCTTTCCACATTTCGCCTGATTCAAAGGTGGTGGACCGGGACTGACCCATCCAGAGCAAAACCAGCACGAAAAACGAAGAAATAAGAATTTTTACAAGTGCAATAAAATTACGTAATTATAAAACTAAAAACAACAGATTAGAACTAGAAATGGCCGAAATGCGGCGCAAGATGAGTATCTAACGATAAGGTTAAACGAATGCTAAAACAGGGCTTTACCACTAAAACTCGGTTTCAAAGAAAAGTCGATTTTTCCTAATTCTCAGTCTTTTCTTTCCAGGTTTCGCCTGATTCAACGGTTGTGGACCGGGACTGACCTACCAGAGCTAAACCAGCACAGAAATACGAAGAAATAAAATTTTTACAAGTGCAATAAAATTGCGTAATTATAAAACTAAAAATAACAGATTAGAACTAGAAATGTGAAATGTGGCGCAAGATGAGTATCTAACGATAAGGTTAAACAGATGCTACAATAAAAACAAATTTGGACTGCTTGAGATTCTAATACACAAAGATATCGGTGAATTCTATAAAACAGGACATCACCACTACACCTCAGTTTCAAAGAAAAGTCGATTTTTACCTAATTCTCAGTCTTTTTCTTTCCAGGTTTCGCCTGATTCAACGGTTTTGGACCGGGACTGACCGATTCAGAAACCAAAACCAGCACGAAAAACGAAATAAAATTTTTACAAGTGCAATAAAATTACGTAAATATAAAACTGAAGGTAAGCGATTATAACTAGAAATGGCCTGAATGCGGCACGAGAACGGTGTCTAATGATTAGACTACACAAATACTACAAGAAAAACTGTTTGAGATACTATGGACTTAATAACGAGAGGATATAGGTGATTTCCTATAAAACAGGGCTTTACCAATAGTGGTATAGACCACGGTTTCAAAAGAAAAGTCGATTTTTTTCCCAATTCTGTGTGTTTTCTTACAGGTTTTCGTTGATGCTTGTGAACTGGGACTGACCGGCCGAGAGCAAAAACAGCACGAAAAGGAAGAAACAAAAATGTTTAGAATTCCATTAAAATTACGTAAGTATAAAACTGAAGGTAAGCGATTATAACTAGAAATGGCCTGAATGCGGCACGAGAACGGTGTCTAATGATTAGACTACACAAATGCTACAAGAAAAACTGTTTGGAGATACTATGGACTTAATAACGAGGATATAGGTGATTTCCTATAAAACAGGGCTGTACCACTATAACGCGTTTCAAAGAAAAAGTCGATTTTTTCCCTGGAGTCTCAGTCTTTTCTTTCCAGGTTTCGCTTGATTCAACGGTTGTGGACCGGGACTGACCTACCAGAGCTAAACCAGCACGAAATACGAAGAAATAAAATTTTTACAAATGCAATAAAATTACGTAATTATAAAACTAAAAATAACAGATTAGAACTAGAAATGAAATGCGGCGCAAGATGAGTATCTAACGATAAGGTTAAACGAATGCTACAATAAAAACAAATTTGGACTGCTTGAGATTCTAATACACAAGATATCGGTGAATTCCTATAAAACAGGACATCACCACTACACCTCGGTTTCAAAAGAAAAGTCGATTTTTCTAATTCTCAGTCTTTTCTTTCCACATTTCGCCTGATTCAAAGGTTGTGGACCGGGGCCAGCCCATCAGAGCAAAACCAGCACGAAAAACGAAGAAATAAAATTTTTACAAGTGCAATAAAATTACGTAATTATAAAACTAAAAACAACAGATTAGAACTAGAAATGGCCGAAATGCGGCGCAAGATGAGTATCAAACGATAAGGTTAAACGAATGCTAAAACAGGGCTTTACCACTAAAACTCGGTTTCAAAGAAAAAGTCGATTTTTTCCTAATTCTCAGTCTTTTCTTTCCAGGTTTCGCTTGATTCAACGGTTGTGGACCGGGACTGACCTACCCAGAGCTAAACCAGCACGAAATACGAAGAAATAAAATTTTTACAAGTGCAATAAAATTACGTAATTATAAAACTAAAAATAACAGATTAGAACTAGAAATAAAGCGAAATGCGGCGCAAGATGAGTATCTAACGATAAGGTTAAACGAACGCTACAATAAAAAACAAATTTGGACTGCTTGAGATTCTAATACACAAAGATATCGGTGAATTCCTATAAAACAGGACATCACCACTACACCTCGGTTTCAAAGAAAAAGTCGATTTTTTCCTAATTCTCAGTCTTTTCTTTCAGGTTTCGCCTGATTCAACGGTTTTGGACCGGGACTGACCGATTCAGAGCAAAACCAGCACGAAAAACGAGGAAATAAATATTTTTACAAGTGCAATAAAATTACGTAAATATAAAACTGAAGGTAAGCGATTATAACTAGAAATGGCCTGAATGCGGCACGAGAATGGTGTCTAATGATTAGACTACACAAATACTACAAGAAAAACTGTTTGAGATACTATGGACTTAATAACGAGGAGGATATAGGTGATTTCCTATAAAACAGGGCTTTACAAATAGTGGTATAGACCACGGTTTCATAGAAAAGTCGATTTTTCTAATTCTGTGTGTTTTCTTACAGGTTTTACCTGATTCGATGCTTGTGAACTGGGACTGACCGGCCGAGAGCAAAAACAGCACGAAAAGGAAGAAACAAAAATGTTTAGAATTCCATTAAAATTACGTAAGTATAAAACTGAAGGTAAGCGATTATAACTAGAAATGGCCTGAATGCGGCACGAGAACGGTGTCTAATAATTAGACTACACAAATACTACAAGAAAAACTGTTTGGAGATACTATGGACTTAATAACGAGAGGATATAGGTGATTTCTATAAAACAGGGCTGTACCACTATAACGCGTTTCAAAGAAAAAGTCGATTTTTTCCTAATTCTCAGTCTTTTCTTTCCATGTTTCGCTTGATTCAACAGTTTGTGGACCGGGACTGACCTACCAGAGCTAAACCAGCACGAAATACGAAGAAATAAAATTTTTACAAGTGCAATAAAATTACGTAATTATAAAACTAAAAATAACAGATTAGAACTAGAAATGGCCGAAATGCGGCACAAGATGAGTATCTAACGATAAGGTTAAACAGATGCTACAATAAAAACAAATTTGGACTGCTAGAGCTTCTAATACACAAAGATATCCGGTGAATTCCTATAAAACAGGACATCACCACTACACCTCGGTTTCAAAGAAAAAGTCGATTTTTTCTAATTCTGTGTGTTTTTCTTACAGGTTTTACCTGATTCGATGCTTAATGAACTGGGAGTGACCGGCCGAGGCAAAAACAGCACGAAAAGGAAGAAACAAAATGTTTAGAATTCCATTAAAATTACGTAAGTATAAAACTGAAGGTAGCGATTATAACTAGAAATGGCCTGAATGCGGCTTTTGAGAACGGTGTCTTATAATTAGACTACACAAATACTACAAGAAAAACTGTTTGAAGATACTATGGACTTAATAACGAGAGGATATAGGTGATTTCCTATAAAACAGGGCTGTACCACTATAACGCGTTTCAAAGAAAAAGTTGATTTTCCTAATTCTCAGTCTTTTCTTTCCAGGTTTCGCTTGATTCAATGGTTGTGGACCGGGACTGACCTACAGAGCTAAACCAGCACGAAATACGAAGAAATAAAAGAATTTTACAAGTGCAATAAAATTACGTAATTATAAAACTAAAAATAACAGATTAGAACTAGAAATGGCCGTAATGCGGCGCAAGATGAGTATCTAACGATAGGTTAAACAGATGCTACAATAAAAACAAATTTGGACTGCTTGAGATTCTAATACACAAGATATCGGTGAATTCCTATAAAACAGGACATCCACCACTACACCTCGGTTTCAAAGAAAAAGTCGATTTTTTCTAATTCTCAGTTTTCTTTCCACATTTCACCTGATTCAAGGTTGTGGACCAGGACTGACCGATTCAGAGCAAAACCAGCACGAAAAACGAAAATAAAATTTTTACAAGTGCAATAAAATTACGTAATTATAAAACTAAAAATAACAGATTAGAACTAGAAATGGCCGTAATGCGGCGCAAGATGAAGTATCTAACGATAAGGTTAAACGAATGCTACAATAAAAACAAATTTGGACTGCTTGAGATTCTAATACACAAGATATCGGTGAATTCCTATAAAACAGGACATCACCACTACACCTCGGTTTCAAAGAAAAGTCGATTTTTTTTCTAATTCTCAGTTTTTCTTTCCACATTTCACCTGATTCAAAGGTTGTGGACCAGGACTGACCGATTCAGAGCAAAACCAGCACGAAAAACGAAATAAAATTTTTACAAGTGCAATAAAATTACGTAATTATAAAACTAAAACAACAGATTAGAACTAGAAATGGCCGAAATGCGGCGCAAGATGAGTATCTAACGATAAGGTTAAACGAATGCTAAAACAGGGCTTTACCACTAAAACTCGGTTTCAAAGAAAAGTCGATTTTTCCTAATTCTCAGTCTTTTCTTTCCAGGTTTCAGCTTGATTCAACGGTTGTGGACCGGGACTGACCTACCAGAGCTAAACCAGCACGATATACGAAGAAATAAAATTTTTACAAGTGCAATAAAATTACGTAATTATAAAACTAAAAATAACAGATTAGAACTAGAAATGGCCGTAATGCGGCGCAAGATGAGTATCTAACGATAAGGTTAAACAGATACTACAATAAAAACAAATTTGGACTGCTTGAGATTCTAATACACAAGATATCGGTGAATTCCTATAAAACAGGACATCACCACTACACCTCGGTTTCAAAGAAAAGTCGATTTTTTCTAATTCTCAGTCTTTTCTTTCAGGTTTCGCTTGATTCAGCAGTTTTGGACCAGGACTGACCGATTCAGAGCAAAACCAGCACGAAAAACGAGGAAATAAAATTTTTACAAGTGCAATAAAATTACGTAAATATAAAACTGAAGGTAGCGATTATAACTAGAAATGGCCTGAATGCGGCACGAGAACGGTGTCTAATGATTAGACTACACAAATACTACAAGAAAAACTGTTTGAGATACTATGGACTTAATAACGAGGAGGATATAGGTGATTTCCTATAAAACAGGGCTTTACCAATAGTGGTATAGACCACGGTTTCATAGAAAAAGTCGATTTTCCTAATTCTGTGTGTTTTTCTTACAGGTTTTACCTGATTCGATGCTGTGAACTGGGAGTGACCGGCCGAGCAAAAACAGCACGAAAAGGAAGAAACAAAATGTTTAGAATTCCATTAAAATTACGTAAGTATAAAACTGAAGGTAAGCGATTATAACTAGAAATGGCCTGAATGCGGCACGAGAACGGTGTCTAATAATTAGACTACAAATACTACAAGAAAAAACTTGTTTGGAGATACTATGGACTTAATAACGAGGAGGATATAGGTGATTTCCTATAAAACAGGGCTGTACCACTATAACGCGTTTCAAAGAAAAGTCGATTTTTCCTAATTCTCAGTCTTTTCTTTCCATGTTTCGCTTGATTCAACGGTTTTGGACCGGGACTGACCTACAGAGCTAAACCAGCACGAAAAACGAAGAAATAAAATTTTTACAAGTGCAATAAAATTACGTAATTATAAAACTAAAAATAACAGATTAGAACTAGAAATGGCCGAAATGCGGCGCAAGATGAGTATCTAACGATAAGGTTAAACGAATGCTACAATAAAAAACAAATTTGGACTGCTAGAGCTTCTAATACACAAAGATATCGGTGAATTCCTATAAAACAGGACATCACCACTACACCTCGGTTTCAAAGAAAAAGTCGATTTTTTTCTAATTCTCAGTCTTTACTTTCCAGGTTTCGCCTGATTCAACGGTTTTGGACCGGGACTGACCGATTCAGAGCAAAACCAGCACGAAAAACGAGGAAATAAATTTTTTTACAAGTGCAATAAAATTACGTAAATATAAAACTGAAGGTAAGCGATTATAACTAGAAATGGCCTGAATGCGGCACGAGAACGGTGTCTAATGATTAGACTACACAAATACTACAAGAAAAAACTGTTTGAGATACTATGGACTTAATAACGCGAGGATATAGGTGATTTCCTATAAAACAGGGCTTTACCAATAGTGGTATAGACCACGGTTTCAAAGAAAAAGTCGATTTTTTCCTAATTCTGTGTGTTTTCTTACAGGTTTTACCTGATTCGATGCTTGTGAACTGGGACTGACCGGCCGAGAGCAAAAACAGCACGAAAAGGAAGAAACAAAATGTTTAGAATTCCATTAAAATTACGTAAGTATAAAACTGAAGGTAAGCGATTATAACTAGAAATGGCCTGAATGCGGCACGAGAACGGTGTCTAATAATTGGAGCTACACAAATACTACAAGAAAAACTGTTTGAGATACTATGGACTTAATAACGAGAGGATATAGGTGATTTCCTATAAAACAGGGCTGTACCACTATAACGCGTTTCAAAGAAAAAGTCGATTTTTCCAAATTCTCAGTCTTTTCTTTCCATGTTTCGCTTGATTCAGCGGTTGTGGACCGGGACTGACCTACCAGAGCTAAACCAGCACGAAATACAGAAAAGAAATAAAATTTTTACAAGTGCAATAAAATTACGTAATTATAAAACTAAAAATAACAGATTAGAACTAGAAATGGCCGAAATGCGGCGCAAGATGAGTATCTAACGATAAGGTTAAACAGATACTACAATAAAAACAAATTTGGACTGCTTGAGATTCTAATACACAAAGATATCGGTGAATTCCTATAAAATAGGACATCACCACTACACCTCAGTTTCAAAGAAAAAGTCGATTTTTCCTTATTCTGTGTGTTTTCTTACAGGTTTTACCTGATTCGATGCTTGTGAACTGGGACTGACCGGCCGAGAGCAAAAACAGCACGAAAAGGAAGAAACAAAATGTTTAGAATTCCATTAAAATTACGTAAGTATAAAACTGAAGGTAAGCGATTATAACTAGAAATGGCCTGAATGCGGCTTTTGAGAACGGTGTCTAATAATTAGACTACACAAATACTACAGAAAAAACTGTTTGAGATACTATGGACTTAATAACGAGAGGATATAGGTGATTTCCTATAAAACAGGGCTTTACCAATAGTGGTATAGACCACGGTTTCATAGAAAAGTCGATTTTTTCTAATTCTGTGTGTTTTTCTTACAGGTTTTACCTGATTCGATGCTTGTGAACTGGGGTGACCGGCCGAGAGCAAAAACAGCACGAAAAGGAAGAAACAAAATGTTTAGAATTCCATTAAAATTACGTAAGTATAAAACTGAAGGTAAGCGATTATAACTAGAAATGGCCTGAATGCGGCTTTTGAGAACGGTGTCTAATGAATTAGACTACACAAATACTACAAGAAAAACTGTTTGGAGATACTATGGACTTAATAACGAGAGGATATAGGTGATTTCCTGTAAAACAGGGCTGTACCACTATAACGCGTTTCAAAGAAAAGATCGATTTTTTCCCAATTCTCAGTCTTTTCTTTCCATGTTTCGCTTGATTCAACGGTTGTGGACCGGGACTGACCTACCCAGAGCTAAACCAGCACGAAATACGAAGACATAAAAATTTTTACAAGTGCAATAAAATTACGTAATTATAAAACTAAAAATAAGCGATTATAACTAGAAATGGCCGAAATGCGGCGCAAGATGAGTATCTAACGATAAGGTTAAACGAATGCTACAATAAAAAACAAATTTGGACTGCTAGAGCTTCTAATACACAAAGATATCGGTGAATTCCTATAAAACAGGACATCACCACTACACCTCGGTTTCAAAGAAAAGTCGATTTTTCTAATTCTGTGTGTTTTCTTACAGGTTTTACCTGATTCGATGCTTGTGAACTGGGACTGACCGGCCGAGGCAAAACAGCACGAAAAGGAAGAAACAAAATGTTTAGAATTCCATTAAAATTACGTAAGTATAAAACTGAAGGTAGCGATTATAACTAGAAATGGCCTGAATGCGGCACGAGAACGGTGTCTAATAATTAGACTACACAAATACTACAAGAAAAAACTGTTTGGAGATACTATGGACTTAATAACGAGGATATAGGTGATTTCCTGTAAAACAGGGCTGTACCACTATAACGTTTCAAAGAAAAAGTCGATTTTTCATAATTCTCAGTCTTTTCTTTCCAGGTTTCGCTTGATTCAACGGTTGTGGACCGGGACTGACCTACCCAGAGCTAAACCAGCACGAAATACGAAGACATAAAAATTTTTACAAGTGCAATAAAATTACGTAATTATAAAACTAAAAATAACAGATTAGAACTAGAAATGGCCGTAATGCGGCGCAAGATGAGTATCTAACGATAAGGTTAAACGAATGCTACAATAAAAAACAAATTTGGACTGCTTGAGATTCTAATACACAAAGATATCGGTGAATTCCTATAAAACAGGACATCACCACTACACCTCGGTTTCAAAGAAAAAGTCGATTTTTTTCTAATTCTCAGTCTTTTCTTTCCAGGTTTCGCCTGATTCAACGGTTTTGGACCGGGACTGACCGATTCAGAGCAAAACCAGCACGAAAAACGAGGAAATAAATTTTTTTACAAGTGCAATAAAATTACGTAAATATAAAACTGAAGGTAAGCGATTATAACTAGAAATGGCCTGAATGCGGCACGAGAACGGTGTCTAATGATTAGACTACACAAATACTACAAGAAAAACTGTTTGAGATACTATGGACTTAATAACGCGAGGATATAGGTGATTTCCTATAAAACGGGGCTTTACCAATAGTGGTATAGACCACGGTTTCAAAGAAAAAGTCGATTTTTTCCTTATTCTGTGTGTTTTTCTTACAGGTTTTACCTGATTCGATGCTTGTGAACTGGACTGACCGGCCGAGAGCAAAAACAGCACGAAAAGGAAGAAACAAAATGTTTAGAATTCCATTAAAATTACGTAAGTATAAAACTGAAGGTAAGCGATTATAACTAGAAATGGCCTGAATGCGGCACGAGAACGGTGTCTAATAATTAGACTACACAAATACTACAAGAAAAAACTGTTTGAGATACTATGGACTTAATAACGAGAGGATATAGGTGATTTCCTATAAAACAGGGCTGTACCACTATAACGCGTTTCAAAGAAAAAGTCGATTTTTCCTAATTCTCAGTCTTTTCTTTCCATGTTTCCTTGATTCAGCAGTTTGTGGACCGGGACTGACCTACCAGAGCTAAACCAGCACGAAATACGAAGAAATAAAATTTTTTACAAGTGCAATAAAATTACGTAATTATAAAACTAAAAATAACAGATTAGAACTAGAAATGGCCGAAATGCGGCGCAAGATGAGTATCTAACGATAAGGTTAAACGAATGCTACAATAAAAAACAAATTTGGACTGCTTGAGATTCTAATACACAAGATATCCGGTGAATTCCTATAAAATAGGACATCACCACTACACCTCAGTTTCAAAGAAAAAGTCGATTTTTTCCTTATTCTGTGTGTTTTCTTACAGGTTTTACCTGATTCGATGCTTGTGAACTGGGACTGACCGGCCGAGAGCAAAAACAGCACGAAAAGGAAGAAACAAAATGTTTAGAATTCCATTAAAATTACGTAAGTATAAAACTGAAGGTAAGCGATTATAACTAGAAATGGCCTGAATGCGGCACGAGAACGGTGTCTAATAATTAGACTACACAAATACTACAAGAAAAAACTGTTTGAGATACTATGGACTTAATAACGAGAGGATATAGGTGATTTCCTATAAAACAGGGCTTTACCAATAGTGGTATAGACCACGGTTTCATAGAAAAAGTCGATTTTTTCCTAATTCTGTGTGTTTTTCTTACAGGTTTTACCTGATTCGATGCTTGTGAACTGGGAGTGACCGGCCGAGAGCAAAAACAGCACGAAAAAGGAAGAAACAAAATGTTTAGAATTCCATTAAAATTACGTAAGTATAAAACTGAAGGTAAGCGATTATAACTAGAAATGGCTGAATGCGGCACGAGAACGGTGTCTAATAATTAGACTACACAAATACTACAAGAAAAACTGTTTGGAGATACTATGGACTTAATAACGAGGAGGGATATAGGTGATTTCCTATAAAACAGGGCTGTACCACTATAACGCGTTTCAAAGAAAAAGTCGATTTTTCCTAATTCTCAGTCTTTTCTTTCCATGTTTCGCTTGATTCAACGGTTGTGGACCGGGACTGACCTACCAGAGCTAAACCAGCACGAGAAATACGAAGACATAAAAATTTTTACAAGTGCAATAAAATTACGTAATTATAAAACTAAAAATAACAGATTAGAACTAGAAATGGCCGAAATGCGGCGCAAGATGAGTATCTAACGATAAGGTTAAACAGATGCTACAATAAAAACAAATTTGGACTGCTAGAGCTTCTAATACACAAAGATATCGGTGAATTCCTATAAAACAGGACATCACCACTACACCTCGGTTTCAAAGAAAAAGTCGATTTTTTTCTAATTCTGTGTGTTTTTCTTACAGGTTTTACCTGATTCGATGCTTGTGAACTGGGACTGACCGGCCGAGCAAAAACAGCACGAAAAGGAAGAAACAAAATGTTTAGAATTCCATTAAAATTACGTAAGTATAAAACTGAAGGTAGCGATTATAACTAGAAATGGCCTGAATGCGGCACGAGAACGGTGTCTAATGATTAGACTACACAAATACTACAAGAAAAACTGTTTGGAGATACTATGGACTTAATAACGAGGAGGATATAGGTGATTTCCTGTAAAACAGGGCTGTACCACTATAACGCGTTTCAAAGAAAAAGTCGATTTTTTCATAATTCTCAGTCTTTTCTTTCCAGGTTTCGCTTGATTCAACGGTTGTGGACCAGGACTGACCTACCAGAGCTAAACCAGCACGAAATACGAAGACATAAATTTTTACAAGTGCAATAAAATTACGTAATTATAAAACTAAAAATAACAGATTAGAACTAGAAATGGCCGTAATGCGGCGCAAGATGAAGTATCTAACGATAAAGGTTAAACGAATGCTACAATAAAAACAAATTTGGACTGCTTGAGATTCTAATACACAAGATATCGGTGAATTCCTATAAAACAGGACATCACCACTACACCTCAGTTTCAAAGAAAAAGTCGATTTTTTCTAATTCTCAGTCTTTTCTTTCCAGGTTTCGCCTGATTCAACGGTTTTGGACCGGGACTGACCGATTCAGAGCAAAACCAGCACGAAAAACGAGGAAATAAAATTTTTACAAGTGCAATAAAATTACGTAAATATAAAACTGAAGGTAAGCGATTATAACTAGAAATGGCCTGAATGCGGCACGAGAACGGTGTCTAATAGTTAGACTACACAAATACTACAAGAAAAACTGTTTGAGATACTATGGACTTAATAACGCGAGGATATGGGTGATTTCCTATAAAACAGGGCTTTACCAATAGTGGTATGAACCACGGTTTCAAAGAAAAAGTCGATTTTTTTCCTTATTCTGTGTGTTTTTCTTACAGGTTTTACCTGATTCGATGCTTAATGAACTGGGACTGACCGGCCGAGAGCAAAAACAGCACGAAAAGGAAGAAACAAAATGTTTAGAATTCATTAAAATTACGTAAGTATAAAACTGAAGGTAAGCGATTATAACTAGAAATGGCCTGAATGCGGCACGAGAACGGTGTCTAATAATTAGACTACACAAATGCTACAAGAAAAACTGTTTGAGATACTATGGACTTAATAACGAGAGGATATAGGTGATTTCCTATAAAACAGGGCTGTACCACTATAACGCGTTTCAAAGAAAAAGTCGATTTTTTCCTAATTCTCAGTCTTTTCTTTCCATGTTTCGCTTGATTCAACGGTTGTGGACCGGGACGGCCACAGAGCTAAACCAGCACGAAATACGAAGAAATAAAATTTTTTACAAGTGCAATAAAATTACGTAATTATAAAACTAAAAATAACAGATTAGAACTAGAAATGGCCGAAATGCGGCGCAAGATGAGTATCTAACGATAAGGTTAAACGAATGCTACAATAAAAAACAAATTTGGACTGCTTGAGATTCTAATACACAAAGATATCGGTGAATTCCTATAAAACAGGACATCACCACTACACCTCGGTTTCAAAGAAAAAGTCGATTTTTTTCTAATTCTGTGTGTTTTTCTTACAGGTTTTACCTGATTCGATGCTTGTGAACTGGGACTGACCGGCCGAGAGCAAAAACAGCACGAAAAAGGAAGAAACAAAATGTTTAGAATTCCATTAAAATTACGTAATTATAAAACTGAAGGTAGCGATTATAACTAGAAATGGCCTGAATGCGGCACGAGAACGGTGTCTAATAATTAGACTACACAAATACTACAAGAAAAAACTGTTTGGAGATACTATGGACTTAATAACGAGAGGATATAGGTGATTTCCTGTAAAACAGGGCTGTACCACTATAACGCGTTTCAAAGAAAAAGTCGATTTTTTCATAATTCTCAGTCTTTTCTTTCCAGGTTTCGCTTGATTCAACGGTTGTGGACCGGGACTGACCTACCCAGAGCTAAACCAGCACGAAATACGAAGACATAAATTTTTTTACAAGTGCAATAAAATTACGTAATTATAAAACTAAAAATAACAGATTAGAACTAGAAATGGCCGTAATGCGGCGCAAGATGAGTATCTAACGATAAGGTTAAACGAATGCTACAATAAAAAACAAATTTGGACTGCTTGAGATTCTAATACACAAAGATATCGGTGAATTCCTATAAAACAGGACATCACCACTACACCTCGGTTTCAAAGAAAAAGTCGATTTTTTCTAATTCTCAGTCTTTTCTTTCCAGGTTTCGCCTGATTCAGCAGTTTTGGACCGGGACTGACCGATTCAGAGCAAAACCAGCACGAAAAACGAAATAAAATTTTTACAAGTGCAATAAAATTACGTAAATATAAAACTGAAGGTAAGCGATTATAACTAGAAATGGCCTGAATGCGGCACGAGAATGGTGTCTAATGATTAGACTACACAAATACTACAAGAAAAAACTGTTTGAGATACTATGGACTTAATAACGAGAGGATATAGGTGATTTCCTATAAAACAGGGCTTTACCAATAGTGGTATAGACCACGGTTTCATAGAAAAAGTCGATTTTTTCCTAATTCTGTGTGTTTTTCTTACAGGTTTTACCTGATTCGATGCTTGTGAACTGGGAGTGACCGGCCGAGAGCAAAAACAGCACGAAAAAGGAAGAAACAAAAATGTTTAGAATTCCATTAAAATTACGTAAGTATAAAACTGAAGGTAAGCGATTATAACTAGAAATGGCCTGAATGCGGCTTTGAGAACAGTGTCTAATAATTAGACTACACAAATGCTACAAGAAAAACTGTTTGGAGATACTATGGACTTAATAACGCGAGGATATAGGTGATTTCCTATAAAACAGGACATCACCACTACACCTCGGTTTCAAAGAAAAAGTCGATTTTTCCTAATTCTCTGTCTTTTCTTTCCAGGTTTCGCCTGATTCAACGGTTTTGGACCGGGACTGACCGATCAGAGCAAAACCAGCACGAAAAACGAGGAAATAAAATTTTTACAAGTGCAATAAAATTACGTAAATATAAAACTGAAGGTAAGCGATTATAACTAGAAATGGCCTGCATGCGGCACGAGAACGGTGTCTAATGATTAGACTACACAAATACTACAAGAAAAACTGTTTGAGATACTAAGGACTTAATAACGAGGATATAGGTGATTTCCTATAAAACAGGGCTTTACCAATAGTGGTATAGACCACGGTTTCAAAGAAAAAGTCGATTTTTCCTAATTCTGTGTGTTTTTCTTACAGGTTTTACCTGATTCGATGCTTGTGAACTGGGACTGACCGGCCGAGAGCAAAAACAGCACGAAAAGGAAGAAACAAAATGTTTAGAATTCCATTAAAATTACGTAAGTATAAAACTGAAGGTAAGCGATTATAACTAGAAATGGCCGTAATGCGGCGCAAGATGAGTATCTAACGATAAGGTTAAACGAATGCTACAATAAAAAACAAATTTGGACTGCTTGAGATTCTAATACACAAAGATATCGGTGAATTCCTATAAAACAGGACATCACCACTACACCTCGGTTTCAAAGAAAAAGTCGATTTTTTTCTAATTCTCAGTCTTTTCTTTCCAGGTTTCGCCTGATTCAACGGTTTTGGACCGGGACTGACCGATTCAGAGCAAAACCAGCACGAAAAACGAGGAAATAAATTTTTTTACAAGTGCAATAAAATTACGTAAATATAAAACTGAAGGCAAGCGATTATAACTAGAAATGACCTGAATGCGGCACGAGAACGGTGTCTAATAATTAGACTACACAAATACTACAAGAAAAAACTGTTTGAGATACTATGGACTTAATAACGCGAGGATATAGGTGATTTCCTATAAAACAGGGCTTTACCAATAGTGGTATAGACCACGGTTTCAAAGAAAAAGTCGATTTTTTCTAATTCTGTGTGTTTTTCTTACAGGTTTTACCTGATTCGATGCTTAATGAACTGGGACTGACCGGCCGAGAGCAAAAACAGCACGAAAAGGAAGAAACAAAATGTTTAGAATTCCATTAAAATTACGTAAGTATAAAACTGAAGGTAAGCGATTATAACTAGAAATGGCCTGAATGCGGCTTTGAGAACGGTGTCTAATAATTAGACTACACAAATACTACAAGAAAAAACTGTTTGGAGATACTATGGACTTAATAACGAGGAGGATATAGGTGATTTCCTATAAAACAGGGCTGTACCACTATAACGCGGTTTCAAAGAAAAAAGTCGATTTTTCCTAATTCTCAGTCTTTTCTTTCAGGTTTCGCTTGATTCAACAGTTTGTGGACCAGGACTGACCTACAGAGCTAAACCAGCACGAAATACGAAGAAATAAAATTTTTACAAGTGCAATAAAATTACGTAATTATAAAACTAAAAATAACAGATTAAGAACTAGAAATGGCCGTAATGCGGCGCAAGATGAGTATCTAACGATAAGGTTAAACAGATGCTACAATAAAAACAAATTTGGACTGCTTGAGATTCTAATACACAAGATATCGGTGAATTCCTATAAAACAGGACATCACCACTACACCTCGGTTTCAAAGAAAAAGTCGATTTTTTCTAATTCTCAGTCTTTTCTTTCCACATTTCGCCTGATTCAACGGTTGTGGACCGGGACTGACCGATTCAGAGCAAAACCAGCATGAAAAACGAAGAAATAAAATTTTTACAAGTGCAGTAAAATTACGTAATTATAAAACTAAAAACAACAGATTAGAACTAGAAATGGCCGAAATGCGGCGCAAGATGAGTATCTAACGATAAGGTTAAACGAATGCTAAAACATGGCTTTACCACTAAAACTCGGTTTCAAAGAAAAAGTCGATTTTTTCCTAATTCTCAGTCTTTTCTTTCCAGGTTTCGCCTGATTCAACGGTTGTGGACCGGGACTGAACCATCAGAGCAAAACCAGCACGAAAAACGAAGAAATAAAATTTTTACAAGTGCAATAAAATTACGTAATTATAAAACTAAAAATAACAGATTAGAACTAGAAATGGCCGAAATGCGGCGCAAGATGAGTATCTAACGATAAAGGTTAAACAGATGCTAAAACATGGCTTTACCACTAAAACTCGGTTTCAAAGAAAAGTCGATTTTTTCCTAATTCTCAGTCTTTTCTTTCCAGGTTTCGCTTGATTCAACGGTTGTGGACCAGGACTGACCTACCCAGAGCTAAACCAGCACGAAAAACGAAGAAATAAAATTTTTACAAGTGCAATAAAATTACGTAATTATAAAACTAAAAATAACAGATTAGAACTAGAAATGGCCGAAATGCGGCGCAAGATGAGTATCTAACGATAAGGTTAAACGAATGCTACAATAAAAACAAATTTGGACTGCTTGAGATTCTAATACACAAAGATATCGGTGAATTCCTATAAAATAGGACATCACCACTACACCTCGGTTTCAAAGAAAAGTCGATTTTTTCTAATTCTGTGTGTTTTCTTACAGGTTTTACCTGATTCGATGCTTGTGAACTGGGACTGAACGGCCGAGAGCAAAACAGCACGAAAAAGGAAAAGAAACAAAATGTTTAGAATTCCATTAAAATTACGTAAGTATAAAACTGAAGGTAAGCGATTATAACTAGAAATGGCCTGAATGCGGCACGAGAACGGTGTCTAATAATTACACTACACAAATACTACAAGAAAAACTGTTTGGAGATACTATGGACTTAATAACGAGAGGATATAGGTGATTTCCTATAAAACGGGGCTGTACCACTATAACGCGTTTCAAAGAAAAGTCGATTTTTCCTAATTCTCTGTCTTTTCTTTCCAGGTTTCGCCTGATTCAACGGTTTTGGACCGGGACTGACCGATCAGAGCAAAACCAGCACGAAAAACGAAGAAATAAAATTTTTTTACAAGTGCAATAAAATTACGTAAATATAAAACTGAAGGTAGCGATTATAACTAGAAATGGCCTGCATGCGGCACGAGAACGGTGTCTAATGATTAGACTACACAAATACTACAAGAAAAACTGTTTGAGATACTAAGGACTTAATAACGAGAGGATATAGGTGATTTCCTATAAAACAGGGCTTTACCAATAGTGGTATAGACCACGGTTTCAAAGAAAAGTCGATTTTTCCTAATTCTGTGTGTTTTCTTACAGGTTTTACCTGATTCGATGCTTGTGAACTGGGACTGACCGGCCGAGAGCAAAACAGCACGAAAAGGAAGAAACAAAATGTTTAGAATTCCATTAAAATTACGTAAGTATAAAACTGAAGGTAAGCGATTATAACTAGAAATGGCCTGAATGCGGCACGAGAACGGTGTCTAATAATTAGACTACACAAATACTACAAGAAAAACTGTTTGGAGATACTATGGACTTAATAACGAGGATATAGGTGATTTCCTATAAAGAGGGCTGTACCACTATAACGCGTTTCAAAGAAAAAGTCGATTTTTTCCTAATTCTCTGTCTTTTCTTTCCAGGTTTCGCCTGATTCAACGGTTTTGGACCGGGACAGCCGATCAGAGCAAAACCAGCACGAAAAACGAGGAAATAAAATTTTTACAAGTGCAATAAAATTACGTAAATATAAAACTGAAGGTAAGCGTTATAACTAGAAATGGCCTGCATGCGGCACGAGAACGGTGTCTAATGATTAGACTACACAAATACTACAAGAAAAACTGTTTGAGATACTAAGGACTTAATAACGAGAGGATATAGGTGATTTCCTATAAAACAGGGCTTTACCAATAGTGGTATAGACCACGGTTTCAAAAGAAAAGTCGATTTTTTCCTAATTCTGTGTGTTTTTCTTACAGGTTTTACCTGATTCGATGCTTGTGAACTGGGACTGACCGGCCGAGAGCAAAAACAGCACGAAAAGGAAGAAACAAAATGTTTAGAATTCCATTAAAATTACGTAAGTATAAAACTGAGGTAAGCGATTATAACTAGAAATGGCCTGAATGCAGCACGAGAACGGTGTCTAATAATTAGACTACACAAATACTACAAGAAAAACTGTTTGGAATACTATGGACTTAATAACGAGGAGGATATAGGTGATTTCCTATAAAGAGGGCTGTACCACTATAACGCGGTTTCAAAGAAAAGTCGATTTTTTCCTAATTCTCAGTCTTTTCTTTCCAGGTTTCCTTGATTCAACGGTTTTGGACCGGGACTGACCTACAGAGCTAAACCAGCACGAAATACGAAGACATAAAAATTTTTACAAGTGCAATAAAATTACGTAATTATAAAAGTAAAAATAACAGATTAGAACTAGAAATGGCCGTAATGCGGCGCAAGATGAGTATCTAACGATAAGGTTAAACAGATGCTACAATAAAAACAAATTTGGACTGCTAGAGATTCTAATACACAAAGATATCAGTGAATTCCTATAAAACAGGACATCCACCACTACACCTCAGTTTCAAAGAAAAGTCGATTTTCTAATTCTGTGTGTTTTCTTACAGGTTTTACCTGATTCGATGCTTGTGAACTGGGACTGACCGGCCGAGAGCAAAAACAGCACGAAAAGGAAGAAACAAAATGTTTAGAATTCCATTAAAATTACGTAAGTATAAAACTGAAGGTAAGCGATTATAACTAGAAATGGCCTGAATGCGGCACGAGAACGGTGTCTAATAATTAGACTACACAAATACTACAAGAAAAACTGTTTGGAATACTATGGACTTAATAACGAGAGGATATAGGTGATTTCCTATAAAACAGGACATCACCACTACACCTCGGTTTCAAAGAAAAGTCGATTTTTCTAATTCTCAGTCTTTTCTTTCCAGGTTTCGCTTGATTCAACGGTTGTGGACCAGGACTGACCTACCCAGAGCTAAACCAGCACAGAAATGCAGAAGACATAAAAATTTTTACAAGTGCAATAAAATTACGTAATTATAAAACTAAAAATAACAGATTAGAACTAGAAATGGCCGTAATGCGGCGCAAGATGAAATTATCTAACGATAACGTTAAACAGATGCTACAATAAAAACAAATTTGGACTGCTTGAGATTCTAATACACAAGATATCGGTGAATTCCTATAAAACAGGACATCACCACTACACCTCGGTTTCAAAGAAAAAGTCGATTTTTCTAATTCTGTGTGTTTTCTTACAGGTTTTACCTGATTCGATGCTGTGAACTGGGACTGAACGGCCGAGAGCAAAAACAGCACGAAAAGGAAGAAACAAAATGTTTAGAATTCCATTAAAATTACGTAAGTATAAAACTGAGGTAAGCGATTATAACTAGAAATGGCCTGAATGCAGCTTTTGAGAACGGTGTCTAATAATTAGACTACACAAATACTACAAGAAAAACTGTTTGGAGATACTATGGACTTAATAACGAGAGGATATAGGTGATTTCCTATAAAACGGGGCTGTACCACTATAACGCGTTTCAAAGAAAAGTCGATTTTTCCTAATTCTCAGTCTTTTCTTTCCAGGTTTCGCTTGATTCAGCAGTTTGTGGACCGGGACTGACCTACAGAGCTAAACCAGCACGAAATACGAAGAAATAAAATTTTTACAAGTGCAATAAAATTACGTAAATATAAAACTGAAGGTAAGCGATTATAACTAGAAATGGCCTGAATGCGGCACGAGAACGGTGTCTAATGATTAGACTACACAAATACTACAAGAAAAACTGTTTGAGATACTAAGGACTTAATAACGAGGATATAGGTGATTTCCTATAAAACAGGGCTTTACCAATAGTGGTATAGACCACGGTTTCAAAGAAAAGTCGATTTTTCCTAATTCTGTGTGTTTTTCTTACAGGTTTTACCTGATTCGATGCTTGTGAACTGGGACTGACCGGCCGAGAGCAAAAACAGCACGAAAAAGGAAAAAGAAACAAAATGTTTAGAATTCCATTAAAATTACGTAGTATAAAACTGAAGGTAAGCGATTATAACTAGAAATGGCCTGAATGCGGCACGAGACGGTGTCTAATAATTAGACTACACAAATACTACAAGAAAAACTGTTTGGAGATACTATGGACTTAATAACGAGAGGATATAGGTGATTTCCTATAAAACAGGGCTGTACCACTATAACGCGGTTTCAAAGAAAAGTCGATTTTTCCTAATTCTCAGTCTTTTCTTTCCAGGTTTCGCTTGATTCAACAGTTTGTGGACCGGGACTGACCTACCAGAGCTAAACCAGCACAGAAATACGAAGACATAAAATTTTTACAAGTGCAATAAAATTACGTAATTATAAAACTAAAAATAACAGATTAGAACTAGAAATGGCCGTAATGCGGCGCAAGATGAGAGTATCTAACGATAACGTTAAACAGATGCTACAATAAAAACAAATTTGGACTGCTTGAGATTCTAATACACAAGATATCGGTGAATTCCTATAAAACAGGACATCACCACTACACCTCGGTTTCAAAGAAAAGTCGATTTTTTCCTAATTCTGTGTGTTTTTCTTACAGGTTTTACCTGATTCGATGCTTGTGAACTGGGACTGACCGGCCGAGGCAAAAACAGCACGAAAAGGAAGAAACAAAATGTTTAGAATTCCATTAAAATTACGTAAGTATAAAACTGAAGGTAAGCGATTATAACTAGAAATGGCCTGAATGCGGCACGAGAACGGTGTCTAATAATTAGACTACACAAATACTACAAGAAAAACTGTTTGGAGATACTATGGACTTAATAACGAGAGGATATAGGTGATTTCCTATAAAACAGGGCTGTACCACTATAACGCGGTTTCAAAGAAAAAGTCGATTTTTCCTAATTCTCAGTCTTTACTTTCCAGGTTTCGCTTGATTCAACGGTTGTGGACCGGGACTGACCTACCAGAGCTAAACCAGCACGAAATACGAAGAAATAAAATTTTTACAAGTGCAATGAAAATTACGTAATTATAAAACTAAAAATAACAGATTAGAACTAGAAATGGCCGTAATGCGGCGCAAGATGAGTATCTAACGATAAGGTTAAACGAATGCTACAATAAAAATAAATTTGGACTGCTTGAGATTCTAATACACAAAGATATCGGTGAATTCCTATAAAACAGGACATCACCACTACACCTCAGTTTCAAAGAAAAAGTCGATTTTTCTAATTCTCAGTCTTTTCTTTCCACATTTCGCCTGATTCAAGGTTGTGGACCGGGACTGAACCATCAGAGCAAAACCAGCACGAAAAACAGAAGAAATAAAATTTTTACAAGTGCAATAAAATTACGTAATTATAAAACTAAAAACAACAGATTAGAACTAGAAATGGCCGAAATGCGGCGCAAGATGAGTATCTAACGATAAGGTTAAACGAATGCTAAAACAGGGCTTTACCACTAAAACTCGGTTTCAAAGAAAAAGTCGATTTTTTCCTAATTCTCAGTCTTTTCTTTCCAGGTTTCGCTTGATTCAACGGTTGTGGACCGGGACTGACCACAGAGCTAAACCAGCACGAAATACGAAGAAATAAAATTTTTTACAAGTGCAATAAAATTATGTAATTATAAAACTAAAAATAACAGATTAGAACTAGAAATGGCCGTAATGCGGCGCAAGATGAGTATCTAACGATAAGGTTAAACGAATGCTACAATAAAAAACAAATTTGGACTGCTTGAGATTCTAATACACAAAGATATCCGGTGAATTCCTATAAAACAGGACATCCACCACTACACCTCGGTTTTTCAAAGAAAAGTCGATTTTTTTTTCTAATTCTGTGTTTTCTTACAGGTTTTACCTGATTCGATGCTTATTGAACTGGGACTGACCGGCCGAGAGCAAAAACAGCACGAAAAGGAAGAAACAAAATGTTTAGAATTCCATTAAAATTACGTAAATATAAAACTGAAGGTAGCGATTATAACTAGAAGTAAGCCTGAATGCGGCACGAGAACGGTGTCTAATAATTAGACTACACAAATACTACAAGAAAAAACTGTTTGGAGATACTATGGACTTAATAACGAGGGATATAGGTGATTTCCTGTAAAACAGGACTGTACCACTATAACGCGTTTCAAAGAAAAGTCGATTTTTTCCTGAATTCTCAGTCTTTTCTTTCTAGGTTTCCTTGATTCAGCAGTTTGTGGACCGGGACTGACCTACCAGAGCTAAACCAGCACGAAATACGAAGAAATAAAATTTTTACAAGTGCAATAAAATTACGTAATTATAAAACTAAAAATAACAGATTAGAACTAGAAATGGCCGTAGTAAACAAGATGAAGTATCTAACAATAAGGTTAAACAGATGCTACAATAAAAAACAAATTTGGACTGCTTGAGATTCTAATACACAAAGATATCCGGTGAATTCCTATAAAACAGGACATCACCACTACACCTCGGTTTCAAAGAAAAGTCGATTTTTCTAATTCTCAGTCTTTTCTTTCCAGGTTTCGCCTGATTCAACGGTTGTGGACCGGGACTGACCTGCAGAGCTAAACCAGCACGAAAAACGAAGAAATAAAATTTTTACAAGTGCAATAAAATTACGTAATTATAAAACTGAAGGTAAGCGGTGCTCTTCAGGAAATGGCCTGAATGCGGCACGAGAACGGTGTCTAATAATTAGACTACACAAATACTACAAGAAAAAACTGTTTGGAGATACTATGGACTTAATAACGAGAGGATATAGGTGATTTCCTGTAAACAGGACTGTACCACTATAACGCGTTTCAAAGAAAAGTCGATTTTTTCCCTGAATTCTCAGTCTTTTCTTTCCAGGTTTCCTTGATTCAGCAGTTTGTGGACCGGGACTGACCTACCAGAGCTAAACCAGCACGAAATACGAAGACATAAATTTTTTTACAAGTGCAATAAAATTACGTAATTATAAAACTAAAAATAACAGATTAGAACTAGAAATGGCCGTAATGCGGCGCAAGATGAGTATCTAACAATAAGGTTAAACGAATGCTACAATAAAAAACAAATTTGGACTGCTTGAGATTCTAATACACAAAGATATCGGTGAATTCCTATAAAACAGGACATCACCACTACACCTCGGTTTCAAAGAAAAGTCGATTTTTCTAATTCTCCAGTCTTTACTTTCCAGGTTTCGCCTGATTCAACGGTTTTGGACCGGGACTGACCGATTCAGAGCAAAACCAGCACGAAAAACGAGGAAATAAATTTTTTTACAAGTGCAATAAAATTACGTAAATATAAAACTGAAGGTAAGCGATTATAAGTAGAAATGGCCTGAATGCGGCACGAGAACGGTGTCTAATGATTAGACTACACAAATACTACAAGAAAAAACTGTTTGAGATACTATGGACTTAATAGCGAGGATATAGGTGATTTCTATAAAACAGGGCTTTACCAATAGTGGTATAGACCACGGTTTCAAAGAAAAGTCGATTTTTTTCCTTATTCTGTGTGTTTTCTTACAGGTTTTACCTGATTCGATGCTTGTGAACTGGGACTGACCGGCCGAGGCAAAAACAGCACGAAAAGGAAGAAACAAAATGTTTAGAATTCCATTAAAATTACGTAAATATAAAACTGAAGGTAAGCGATTATAACTAGAAATGGCCTGAATGCGGCACGAGAACGGTGTCTAATAATTAGACTACACAAATGCTACAAGAAAAACTGTTTGGAGATACTATGGACTTAATAACGAGAGGATAGGTGATTTCCTATAAAACAGGGCTGTACCACTATAACGCGGTTTCAAAGAAAAAGTCGATTTTTTCCTAATTCTCAGTCTTTTCTTTCCAGGTTTCCTTGATTCAACGGTTGTGGACCGGGACTGACCTACCAGAGCTAAACCAGCACGAAATACGAAGAAATAAAAATTTTTACAAGTGCAATAAAATTACGTAATTATAAAACTAAAAATAACAGATTAGAACTAGAAATGGCCGTAATGCGGCGCAAGATGAGTATCTAACGATAAGGTTAAACGAAGATGCTACAATAAAAACAAATTTGGACTGCTTGAGATTCTAATACACAAGATATCGGTGAATTCCTATAAAAAAGGACATCACCACTACACCTCGGTTTCAAAGAAAAAGTCGATTTTTTCTAATTCTGTGTGTTTTTCTTACAGGTTTTACCTGATTCGATGCTTGTGAACTGGGACTGACCGGCCGAGCAAAAACAGCACGAAAAGGAAGAAACAAAAATATTTAGAATTCCATTAAAATTACGTAAGTATTATAAAACTGAAGGAGTAAGCGATTATAATAGAAATGGCCTGAATGCGGCACGAGAACAGTGTCTAATAATTAGACTACACAAATGCTACAAGAAAAACTGTTTGGAGATACTATGGACTTAATAGCGAGGATATAGGTGATTTCCTATAAAACGGGGCTTTTACCAATGGTGGTATAGACCACGTTTCAAAGAAAAAGTCGATTTTTTCCTAATTCTGTGTGTTTTTCTTACAGGTATTACCTGATTCGATGCTTAATGAACTGGGACTGACCGGCCGAGAGCAAAACAGCACGAAAAGGAAGAAACAAAAATGTTAAGAATTCCATTAAAATTACGTAGAGTATAAAACTGAAAGTAGCGATTATAACTAGAAATGGCCTGAATGCGGCACGAGAACGGTGTCTAATAATTAGACTACACAAAGAAACTACAAAGGAAAAACTGTTTGGAGATACTATGGACTTAATAACGAGAGGATATAGGTGATTTCCTGTAAAACAGGGCTGTACCACTATAACGCGTTTCAAAGAAAAAGTCGATTTTTCTTAATTCTCAGTCTTTTCTTTCAGGTTTCGCTTGATTCAACGGTTGTGGACAGGACTGACCTACCAGAGCTAAACCGAAAATACGAAGACATAAATTTTTTACAAGTGCAATAAAATTACGTAATTATAAAACTAAAAATAACAGATTAGAACTAGATAGGAATTCCATTAAAACATGTAAGTATAAAACTGAAGGTGTTGATTATAACTAGAAACGCCTGAATATGGGCATCGAGAACGGTGTCTAATAATTAGGACTACAATAAATACTACAAGAAAAACTGTTTGGAGATACTACATGGACTTAATAACGAGAGGATATAGGTGATTTCCTATAAAACAGGGCTGTACCACTATAACGCGGTTTCAAAGAAAAAGTCGATTTTTTCCTAATTCTCAGTCTTTTCTTTCCAGGTTTCGCTTGATTCTAAAACATGTAA
>JAGSMU010000335.1:0-67325 GCA_029286865.1 Teinopalpus imperialis
GTATAAAACTGAAGGTAAGCGATTATAACTAGAAATGGCCTGAATGCGGCATCGAGAACGGTGTCTAATAATTAGACTACACAAATACTACAAGAAAAACTGTTTGGAGATACTATGGACTTAATAACGAGAGGATATAGGTGATTTCCTATAAAACAGGGCTGTACCACTATAACGCGGTTTCAAAGAAAAAGTCGATTTTTCCTAATTCTCAGTCTTTTCTTTCCAGGTTTCGCTTGATTCAACGGTTGTGACCGACTGACCTACCCAGAGCTAAACCAGCACGAAATACGAAGAAATAAAATTTTTACAAGTGCAATAAAATTACGTAAGTATAAAACTGAAGGTAAGCGATTATAACTAGAAATGGCCTGAATGCGGCACGAGAACGGTGTCTAATAATTAGACTACACAAATACTACAAGAAAAACTGTTTGAGATACTATGGACTTAATAACGAGAGGATATAGGTGATTTCCTATAAAACAGGGCTGTACCACTATAACGTTGTTTCAAAGAAAAAGTCGATTTTTCCTAATTTCAGTCTTTTCTTTCCAGGTTTCGCTTGATTCAACGGTTGTGGACCGGACTGACCCATCCAGAGCAAAACCAGCACGAAAAACGAAGAAATAAAATTTTTACAAGTGCAATAAAATTACGTAATTATAAAACTAAAAACAACAGATTAGAACTAGAAATGGCCGAAATGCGGCGCAAGATGAGTATCTAACGATAAGGTTAAACGAATGCTACAATAAAAACAAATTTGGACTGCTTGAGATTCTAATACACAAAGATATCGGTGAATTCTATAAAACAGGACATCACCACTACACCTCGGTTTCAAAGAAAAAGTCGATTTTTCCTAATTCTCAGTCTTTTCTTCCAGGTTTCGCCTGATTCAACGGTTTTGACCGGGACTGACCGATTCAGAGCAAAACGAGCACGAAAACGAGGAAATAAAATTTTTACAAGTGCAATAAAATTACGTAAATATAAAACTGAAGGTAAGCGATTATAATCCAGAAATGGCCTGAATGCGGCACGAGAACGGTGTCTAATGATTAGACTACACAAATACTACAAGAAAAACTGTTTGGAGATACTCATGGACTTAATAACGAATGGATATAGGTGATTTCCTATAAAACAGGGCTTTTACCAATAGTGGTATAGACCACGGTTTCAAAGAAAAAAGTCGATTTTTTCCTAATTCTGTGTGTTTTTCTTACAGGTTTTACCTGATTCGATGCTTGTGAACTGGGACTGACCGGCCGAGAGCAAAACAGCACGAAAAGGAAGAAACAAAAATGTTTAGAATTCCATTAAAATTACGTAAGTATAAAACTGAAGGTAAGCGATTATAATCCAGAAATGGCCTGAATGCGGCATCGAGAACGGTGTCTAATAATTAGACTACACAAATACTACAAGAAAAAACTGTTTGGAGATACTATGGACTTAATAACGAGGATATAGGTGATTTCCTATAAAACAGGGCTGTACCACTATAACGCGTTTCAAAGAAAAAGTCGATTTTTCCTAATTCTCAGTCTTTTCTTCCAGGTTTCGCTTGATTCAACGGTTGTGGACCGGACTGACCTACCCAGAGCTAAACCAGCACGAAATACGAAGACATAAAAATTTTTACAAGTGCAATAAAATTACGTAATTATAAAACTAAAAATAACAGATTAGAATCCAGAAATGGCCGTAATGCGGCGCAAGATGAGCATCTAACGATAAGGTTAAACGAATGCTACAATAAAAACAAATTTGGACTGCTTGAGATTCTAATACACAAAGATATCGGTGAATTCCTCCTATAAAACAGGACATCACCACTACACCTCGGTTTCAAAGAAAAAGTCGATTTTTCTAATTCTGTGTGTTTTTCTTACAGGTTTTACCTGATTCGATGCTTGTGAACTGGGACTGACCGGCCGAGAGCAAAACAGCACGAAAGTGGTAGCTATTAAGAAACAAAAATGTTTAGAATTCCATTAAAATTACGTAAGTATAAAACTGAAGGTAAGCGATTATAACTAGAAATGGCCTGAATGCGGCACGAGAACGGTGTCTAATAATTAGACTACACAAATACTACAAGAAAAAACTGTTTGGAGATACTATGGACTTAATAACGAGAGGATATAGGTGATTTCCTATAAAACAGGGCTGTACCACTATAACGCGGTTTCAAAGAAAAAGTCGATTTTTTCCTAATTCTCAGTCTTTTCTTTCCAGGTTTCGCTTGATTCAACGGTTGTGGACCGGGACTGACCTACCCAGAGCTAAACCAGCACGAAATACGAAGAAATAATTTTTTTTATAAGTGCAATAAAATTACGTAATTATAAAACTAAAAATAACAGATTAGAACTAGAAATGGCCGTAATGCGGCGCAAGATGAGTATCTAACGATAAGGTTAAACGAATGCTACAATAAAAAACAAATTTGGACTGCTTGAGATTCTAATATTAATAAAGATATCGGTGAATTCCTATAAAACAGGACATCACCACTACACCTCGGTTTCAAAGAAAAGTCGATTTTTCTAATTCTCAGTCTTTTCTTTCCACATTTCGCCTGATTCAAAGGTTGTGGACCGGGACTGACCCATCCAGAGCAAAACCAGCACGAAAAACGAAGAAATAAAATTTTTACATGTGCAATAAAATTACGTAATTATAAAACTAAAAACAACAGATTAGAACTAGAAATGGCCGAAATGCGGCGCAAGATGAGTATCTAACGATAAGGTTAAACGAATGCTAAAACAGGGCTTTACCACTAAAACACGGTTTCAAAGAAAAAGTCGATTTTTTCCTAATTCTCAGTCTTTTCTTTCCAGGTTTCGCTTGATTCAACGGTTGTGGACCGGGACTGACCTACCCAGAGCTAAACCAGCACGATATACTAAGAAATAAAATTTTTTACAAGTGCAATAAAATTACGTAATTATAAAACTAAAAATAACAGATTAGAACTAGAAATGGCCGAAATGCGGCGCAAGATGAGTATCTAACGATAAGGTTAAACGAATGCTACAATAAAAAACAAATTTGGACTGCTTGAGATTCTAATACACAAAGATATCGGTGAATTCCTATAAAACAGGACATCACACTACACCTCGGTTTCAAAGAAAAAGTCGATTTTTTCCTAATTCTCAGTCTTTCCAGGTTTCGCTTGATTCAACGGTTTTGGACCGGGACTGACCGATTCAGAGCAAAACCAGCACGAAAAACGAGGAAATAAATTTTTTTACAAGTGCAATAAAATTACGTAAATATAAAACTGAAGGTAAGCGATTATAACTAGAAATGGCCTGAATGCGGCACGAGAACGGTGTCTAATGATTAGACTACACAAATACTACAAGAAAAACTGTTTGAGATACTATGGACTTAATAACGAGGATATAGGTGATTTCCTATAAAACAGGGCTTTACCAATAGTGGTATAGACCACGGTTTCAAAGAAAAAGTCGATTTTTTCCTAATTCTGTGTGTTTTTCTTACAGGTTTTACCTGATTCGATGCTTGTGAACTGGGACTGACCGGCCGAGAGCAAAAACAGCACGAAAAAGGAAGAAACAAAAATGTTTAGAATTCCATTAAAATTACGTAAGTATAAAACTGAAGGTAAGCGATTATAACTAGAAATGGCCTGAATGCGGCACGAGAACGGTGTCTAATGATTAGACTACACAAATACTACAAGAAAAATTGTTTTGGAGATACTATGGACTTAATAACGAGGAGGATATAGGTGATTTCCTATAAAACAGGGCTGTACCACTATAACGCGTTTCAAAGAAAAAGTCGATTTTTTCCTAATTCTCAGTCTTTTCTTTCCAGGTTTCGCTTGATTCAACGGTTGTGGACCGGGACTGACCTACCCAGAGCTAAACCAGCACGAAATACGGAGACATAAAAATTTTACAAGTGCAATAAAATTACGTAATTATAAAACTAAAAATAACAGATTAGAACTAGAAATGGCCGTAATGCGGCGCAAGATGAGTATCTAACGATAAGGTTAAACGAATGCTACAATAAAAAACAAATTTGGACTGCTTGAGATTCTAATACACAAAGATATCGGTGAATTCTATAAAACAGAACATCACCACTACACCTCGGTTTCAAAGAAAAAGTCGTTTTTTTTCTAATTCTGTGTGTTTTTCTTACAGGTTTTACCTGATTTGATGCTTGTGAACTGGGACTGACCGGCCGAGAGCAAAAACAGCACGAAAAAGGAAGAAACAAAATGTTTAGAATTCCATTAAAATTACGTAAGTATAAAACTGAAGGTAAGCGATTATAACTAGAAATGGCCTGAATGCGGCACGAGAACGGTGTCTAATGATTAGACTACACAAATACTACAAGAAAAACTGTTTGAGATACTATGGACTTAATAACGAGGATATAGGTGATTTCTATAAAACAGGGCTGTACCACTATAACGTTGTTTCAAAGAAAAAGTCGATTTTTCCTAATTCTCAGTCTTTTTCTTCCGTGCCTCTGCTTGATTCAACGGTTGTGGACCGGACTGACCTACCCAGAGCCAAACCAGCACGAAATACGAAGAAATAAAAATTTTTACAAGTGCAATAAAATTACGTAAGTATAAAACTGAAGGAAAGCGATTATAACTAGAAATGGCCTGAATGCGGCACGAGAACGGTGTCTAATAATTAGACTACGCAAATACTACAAGAAAAACTGTTTGGAGATACTATGGACAGCCTTTGAGGATATAGGTGATTTCTATAAAACAGGGCTGTACCACTATAACGTTGTTTCAAAGAAAAAGTCGATTTTTCCTAATTCAGTCTTTTCTTTCCAGGTTTCGCTTGATTCAACGGTTGTGGACCGACTGACCTACCCAGAGCTAAACCAGCACGAAAACGAAGAAATAAAATTTTTACAAGAGCAATAAAATTACGTAATTATAAAACTAAAACAACAGATTAGAATCCAGAAATGGCCGAAATGCGGCGCAAGATGAGTATCTAACGATAAGGTTAAACGAATGCTAAAACAGGGCTGTACCACTATAACGCGGTTTCAAAGAAAAAGTCGATTTTTCCTAATTCTCAGTCTTTTCTTTCAGGTTTCGCTTGATTCAACGGTTGTGGACCGGGACTGACCTACAGAGCTAAACCAGCACGAAATACGAAGAAATAATTTTTTTTTATAAGTGCAATAAAATTACGTAATTATAAAACTAAAAATAACAGATTAGAACTAGAAATATGGCCGAAATGCGGCGCAAGATGAGTATCTAACGATAAGGTTAAACGAATGCTACAATAAAAACAAATTTGGACTGGCGATTCTAATACACAAAGATATCGGTGAATTCTATAAAACAGGACATCGCACTACACCTCGGTTTCAAAGAAAAAGTCGATTTTTTCCTAATTCTCAGTCTTTTCTTTCCAGGTTTCATACCAGATTCAACGGTTTTGGACCGGGACTGACCGATTCAGAGCAAAACCAGCACGAAAACGAAGAAATAAAAATTTTTACAAGTGCAATAAAATTACGTAAAATATGTTCCAGTTGCAAGCGATTATAACTAGAAATGGCCTGAATGCGGCATCGAGAACGGTGTCTAATGATTAGACTACACAAATACTACAAGAAAAAAAAAACTGTTTGAGATACTATGGACTTAATAACGCGAGGATATAGGTGATTTCATAAAACAGGGCTGTACCACTATAACGCGTTTCAAAGAAAAAGTCGATTTTTCCTAATTCTCAGTCTTTTCTTTCCAGGTTTCGGCTTGATTCAACGGTTGTGGACCGGGACTGACCTACCCAGAGCTAAACCAGCACGAAATACGAAGACATAAAAATTTTTACAAGTGCAATAAAATTACGTAATTATAAAACTAAAAATAACAGATTAGAACTAGAAATGGCCGTAATGCGGCGCAAGATGAGTATCTAACGATAAGGTTAAACGAATGCTACAATAAAAAACAAATTTGGACTGCTTGAGATTCTAATACACAAGATATCGGTGAATTCCTATAAAACAGGACATCACCACTACACCTCAGTTTCAAAGAAAAGTCGATTTTTCCTAATTCTGTGTGTTTTTCTTACAGGTTTTACCTGATTTGATTCTTGTGAACTGGGACTGACCGGCCGAGAGCAAAAACAGCACGAAAAAGGAAGAAACAAAAATGTTTAGAATTCCATTAAAATTACGTAAGTATAAAACTGAAGGTAAGCGATTATAACTAGAAATGGCCTGAATGCGGCACGAGAACGGTGTCTAATAATTAGACTACACAAATACTACAAAAAAAAACTGTTTGGAGATACTATGGACTTAATAACGAGAGGATATAGGTGATTTCCTATAAAACAGGGCTGTACCACTATAACACGGTTTCAAAGAAAAAGTCGATTTTTTCCTAATTCTCAGTCTTTTCTTTCCAGGTTTCGCTTGATTCAACGGTTGTGGACCGGGACTGACCTACCCAGAGCTAAACCAGCACGAAATACGAAGAAATAAAAATTTTTACAAGTGCAATAAAATTACGTAATTATAAAACTAAAAATAACAGATTAGAACTAGAAATGGCCGTAATGCGGCGCAAGATGAGTATGTAACGATAAGGTTAAACGAATGCTACAATAAAAAACAAATTTGGACTGCTTGAGATTCTAATACACAAAGATATCGGTGAATTCTATAAAACAGGACATCACCACTACACCTCGGTTTCAAAGAAAAGTCGATTTTTTCTAATTCTCAGTCTTTTCTTTCCACATTTCGCCTGATTCAAAGGTTGTGGACCGGGACTGACCGATTCAGAGCAAAACCAGCACGAAAACGAAGAAATAAAATTTTTACAAGAGCAATAAAATTACGTAATTATAAAACTAAAAATAACAGATTAGAACTAGAAATGGCCGAAATGCGGCGCAAGATGAGTATCTAACGATAAGGTTAAACGAATGCTAAAACAGGGCTTTACCACTAAAACTCGGTTTCAAAGAAAAGTCGATTTTTCCTAATTCTCAGTCTTTTCTTCCAGGTTTCGCTTGATTCAACGGTTGTGGACCGGGACTGACCTACCCAGAACTAAACCAGCACGAAATACGAAGAAATAAAATTTTTTACAAGTGCAATAAAATTACGTAATTATAAAACTAAAAATAACAGATTAGAACTAGAAATGGCCGAAATGCGGCGCAAGATGAGTATCTAACGATAAGGTTAAACGAACGCTACAATAAAAAACAAATTTGGACTGCTTGAGATTCTAATACACAAAGATATCTGTGAATTCCTATAAAACAGGACATCACCACTACACCTCGGTTTCAAAGAAAAGTCGATTTTTCCTAATTCTCAGTCTTTTCATTCCAGGTTTCGCCTGATTCAACGGTTTTGGACCGACTGACCGATTCAGAGCAAAACCAGCACGAAAAACGAGGAAATAAAATTTTTACAAGTGCAATAAAATTACGTAAATATAAAACTGAAGGTAAGCGATTATAACTAGAAATGGCCTGAATGCGGCACGAGAACGGTGTCTAATGATTAGACTACACAAATACTACAAGAAAAACTGTTTGAGATACTATGGACTTAATAACGCGAGGATATAGGTGATTTCCTATAAAACAGGGCTTTACCAATAGTGGTATAGACCACGGTTTCCAAAGAAAAGTCGATTTTTCCTAATTCTGTGTGTTTTCTTACAGGTTTTACCTGATCTGATGCTTGTGAACTGGGACTGACCGGCCGAGAGCAAAAACAGCACGAAAAAGGAAGAAACAAAATGTTTAGAATTCCATTAAAATTACGTAAGTATAAAACTGAAGGTAAGCGATTATAACTAGAAATGGCCTGAATGCGGCACGAGAACGGTGTCTAATAATTAGACTACACAAATACTACAAGAAAAACTGTTTGGAGATACTATGGACTTAATAACGAGAGGATATAGGTGATTTCCTATAAAACAGGGCTGTACCACTATAACGCGGTTTCAAAGAAAAGTCGATTTTTCCTAATTCTCAGTCTTTTCTTTCCAGGTTTCGCTTGATTCAACGGTTGTGGACCAGGACTGACCTACCCAGAGCTAAACCAGCACGAAATACGAAGAAATAATTTTTTATAAGTGCAATAAAATTACGTAATTATAAAACTAAAAATAACAGATTAGAACTAGAAATGGCCGAAATGCGGCGCAAGATGAGTATCTAACGATAAGGTTAAACGAATGCTACAATAAAAAACAAATTTGGACTGCTTGAGATTCTAATACACAAAGATATCGGTGAATTCCTATAAAACAGGACATCACACTACACCTCGGTTTCAAAGAAAAAGTCGATTTTTCCTAATTTCAGTCTTTTCTTTCCAGGTTTCGCCTGATTCAACGGTTTTGGACCGGGACTGACCGATTCAGAGCAAAACCAGCACGAAAAACGAGGAAATAAATTTTTTTACAAGTGCAATAAAATTACGTAAATATAAAACTGAAGGTAAGCGATTATAACTAGAAATGGCCTGAATGCGGCATCGAGAACGGTGTCTAATGATTAGACTACACAAATACTACAAGAAAAACTGTTTGAGATACTATGGACTTAATAACGAGAGGATATAGGTGATTTCCTATAAAACAGGGCTTTACCAATAGTGGTATAGACCACGGTTTCAAAGAAAAAGTCGACTTTTTCCTAATTCTGTGTGTTTTTCTTACAGGTTTTACCTGATTCGATGCTTGTGAACTGGGACTGACCGGCCGAGCAAAAACAGCACGAAAAAGGAAGAAACAAAATGTTTAGAATTCCATTAAAATTACGTAAGTATAAAACTGAAGGTAAGCGATTATAACTAGAAATGGCCTGAATGCGGCACGAGAACGGTGTCTAATAATTAGACTACACAAATACTACAAGAAAAATTGTTTGGAGATACTATGGACTTAATAATGAGAGGATATAGGTGATTTCTATAAAACAGGGCTGTACCACTATAACGCGTTTCAAAGAAAAAGTCGATTTTTCCTAATTCTCAGTCTTTTCTTTCCAGGTTTCGCTTGATTCAACGGTTGTGGACCGGACTGACCTACCCAGAGCCAAACCAGCACGAAATACGAAGACATAAAAATTTTACAAGTGCAATAAAATTACGTAATTATAAAACTAAAAATAACAGATTAAGAACTAGAAATGGCCGTAATGCGGCGCAAGATGAGTATCTAACGATAAGGTTAAACGAATGCTACAATAAAAAACAAATTTGGACTGCTTGAGATTCTAATACACAAAGATATCGGTGAATTCCTATAAAACAGGACATCACCACTACACCTCGGTTTCAAAGAAAAAGTCGTTTTTTTTCTAATTCTGTGTGTTTTTCTTACAGGTTTTACCTGATTTGATGCTTGTGAACTGGGACTGACCGGCCGAGAGCAAAAACAGCACGAAAAAGGAAGAAACAAAAATGTTTAGAATTCCATTAAAATTACGTAAGTATAAAACTGAAGGTAAGCGATTATAACTAGAAATGGCCTGAATGCGGCACGAGAACGGTGTCTAATAATTAGACTACACAAATACTACAAGAAAAAACTGTTTGGAGATACTATGGACTTAATAACGAGAGGATATAGGTGATTTCCTATAAAACAGGGCTGTACCACTATAACACGGTTTCAAAGAAAAGTCGATTTTTCCTAATTCTCAGTCTTTTTCTTTCCAGGTTTCGCTTGATTCAACGGTTGTGGACCGGGACTGACCTACCCAGAGCTAAACCAGCACGAAATACGAAGAAATAAAAATTTTTACAAGTGCAATAAAATTACGTAATTATAAAACTAAAAATAACAGATTAGAACTAGAAATGGCAGTAATGCGGCGCAAGATGAGTATGTAACGATAAGGTTAAACGAATGCTACAATAAAAAACAAATTTGGACTGCTTGAGATTCTAATACACAAAGATATCGGTGAATTCCTATAAAACAGGACATCACCACTACACCTCGGTTTCAAAGAAAAAGTCAATTTTTTTCTAATTCTCAGTCTTTTCTTTCCACATTTCGCCTGATTCAAAGGTTGTGGACCGGGACTGACCCATCCAGAGCAAAACCAGCACGAAAAACGAAGAAATAAAATTTTTACAAGAGCAATAAAATTACGTAATTATAAAACTAAAAATAACAGATTAGAACTAGAAATGGCCGAAATGCGGCGCAAGATGAGTATCTAACGATAAGGTTAAACGAATGCCACAATAAAAACAAATTTGACTGCTTGAGATTCTAATACACAAAGATATCGGTGAATTCTATAAAACAGGACATCACCACTACACCTCGGTTTCAAAGAAAAAGTCGATTTTTCCTAATTCTCAGTCTTTTCATTCCAGGTTTCGCCTGATTCAACGGTTTTGGACCGGGACTGACCGATTCAGAGCAAAACCAGCACGAAAAACGAGGAAATAAATTTTTTTACAAGTGCAATAAAATTACGTAAATATAAAACTGAAGGTAAGCGATTATAACTAGAAATGGCCTGAATGCGGCACGAGAACGGTGTCTAATGATTAGACTACACAAATACAACAAGAAAAAACTGTTTGAGATACTATGGACTTAATAACGCGAGGATATAGGTGATTTCCTATAAAACAGGGCTTTACCAATAGTGGTATAGACCACGGTTTCAAAAAAAAAGTCGATTTATTCCTAATTCTGTGTGTTTTTCTTACAGGTTTTACCTGATTCGATGCTTGTGAACTGGGACTGACCGGCCGAGCAAAAACAGCACGAAAAAGGAAGAAACAAAAATGTTTAAATTCCATTAAAATTACGTAAGTATAAAACTGAAGGTAGCGATTATAACTAGAAATGGCCTGAATGCGGCTTTGAGAACGGTGTCTAATAATTAGACTACACAAATACTACAAGAAAAACTGTTTGGAGATACTATGGACTTAATAACGAGGATATAGGTGATTTCCTATAAAACAGGGCTGTACCACTATAACGCGGTTTCAAAGAAAAGTCGATTTTTCCTAATTCTCAGTCTTTTCTTTCCAGGTTTCGCTTGATTCAACGGTTGTGGACCGGGACTGACCTACCAGAGCTAAACCAGCACGAAATACGAAGAAATAATTTTTTTTTATAAGTGCAATAAAATTACGTAATTATAAAACTAAAAATAACAGATTAGAACTAGAAATGGCCGAAATGCGGCACAAGATGAGTATCTAACGATAAGGTTAAACGAATGCTACAATAAAAACAAATTTGGACTGCTTGAGATTCTAATACACAAGATATCGGTGAATTCCTATAAAACAGGACATCCACCACTACACCTCGGTTTTCAAAGAAAAAGTCGTTTTTTCTAATTCTCAGTCTTTTCTTTCCACATTTCGCCTGATTCAAGGTTGTGGACCGGGACTGAACCATCCAGAGCAAAACCAGCACGAAAAACGAAGAAATAAAATTTTACAAGAGCAATAAAATTACGTAATTATAAAACTAAAACAACAGATTAGAATCCAGAAATGGCCGAAATGCGGCGCAAGATGAGTATCTAACGATAAGGTTAAACGAATGCTAAAACAGGGCTTTACCACTAAAACTCGGTTTCAAAGAAAAAGTCGTTTTTTCTAATTCTGTGTGTTTTTCTTACAGGTTTTACCTGATCTGATGCTTGTGAACTGGGACTGACCGGCCGAGAGCAAAAACAGCACGAAAAGGAAGAAACAAAAATGTTTAGAATTCCATTAAAATTACGTAAATATAAAACTGAAGGTAAGCGATTATAACTAGAAATGGCCTGAATGCGGCACGAGAACGGTGTCTAATAATTAGACTACACAAATACTACAAGAAAAACTGTTTGGAGATACTATGGACTTAATAACGAGAGGATATAGGTGATTTCCATAAAACAGGGCTGTACCACTATAACGCGTTTCAAAGAAAAAGTCGATTTTTCCTAATTCTCAGTCTTTTCTTTCCAGGTTTCGCTTGATTCAACGGTTGTGGACCGGGACTGACCGATTCAGAGCAAAACCAGCACGAAAAACGAAGAAATAAAATTTTACAAGAGCAATAAAATTACGTAAATATAAAACTGAAGGTAAGCGATTATAACTAGAAATGAACTGAATGCGGCACGAGAACGGTATCTAATGATTAGACTACACAAATACTACAAGAAAAACTGTTTGAGATACTATGGACTTAATAACGAGGATATAGGTGATTTCCTATAAAACAGGGCTGTACCACTATAACGCGGTTTCAAAGAAAAAGTCGATTTTTTCCTAATTCTCAGTCTTTTCTTTCCAGGTTTCGCTTGATTCAACGGTTGTGGACCGGGACTGACCTACCCAGAGCTAAACCAGCACGAAATACGAAGAAATAAAAATTTTTTTACAAGTGCAATAAAATTACGTAAGTATAAAACTGAAGGAAAGCGATTATAACTAGAAATGGCCTGAATGCGGCACGAGAACGGTGTCTAATAATTAGACTACGCAAATACTACAAGAAAAAACTGTTTGGAGATACTATGGACTTAATAACGAGAGGATATAGGTGATTTCCTATAAAACAGGGCATCACCACTACACCTCGGTTTCCAAAGAAAAAGTCGATTTTTCCTAATTCTCAGTCTTTTCTTTCCAGGTTTCGCTTGATTCAACGGTTGTGGACCAGGACTGACCTACAGAGCTAAACCAGCACGAAAAACGAAGAAATAAAATTTTACAAGAGCAATAAAATTACGTAATTATAAAACTAAAAACAACAGATTAGAACTAGAAATGGCCGAAATGCGGCGCAAGATGAGTATCTAACGATAAGGTTAAACGAATGCTAAAACAGGGCTGTACCACTATAACGCGTTTCAAAGAAAAAGTCGATTTTTCCTAATTCTCAGTCTTTTCTTTCCAGGTTTCGCTTGATTCAACGGTTGTGGACCGGGACTGACCTACCCAGAGCTAAACCAGCACGAAATACGAAGACATAAAAATTTTTACAAGTGCAATAAAATTACGTAATTATAAAACTAAAAATAACAGATTAGAACTAGAAATGGCCGAAATGCGGCGCAAGATGAGTATCTAACGATGAGGTTAAACAGATGCTACAATAAAAACAAATTTGGACTGCTTGAGATTCTAATACACAAGATATCGGTGAATTCCTATAAAACAGGACATCACCACTACACCTCGGTTTCAAAGAAAAAGTCGATTTTTCCTAATTCTGTGTGTTTTCTTACAGGTTTTACCTGATTTGATGCTTGTGAACTGGGACTGACCGGCCGAGAGCAAAAACAGCACGAAAAGGAAGAAACAAAATGTTTAGAATTCCATTAAAATTACGTAAGTATAAAACTGAAGGTAAGCGATTATAACTAGAAATGGCCTGAATGCGGCACGAGAACGGTGTCTAATAATTAGACTACACAAATACTACAAGAAAAACTGTTTGGAGATACTATGGACTTAATAACGAGAGGATATAGGTGATTTCCTATAAAACAGGGCTTTACCACTAAAACTCGGTTTCAAAGAAAAAGTCGATTTTTTCCTAATTCTCAGTCTTTTCTTTCCAGTTTTCGCTTGATTCAACGGTTGTGGACCGGGACTGACCTACCCAGAGCTAAACCAGCACGAAATACGAAGAAATAAATTTTTTTATAGGTGCAATAAAATTACGTAATTATAAAACTAAAAATAACAGATTAGAACTAGAAATGGCAAAAATGCGGCGCAAGATGAGTATCTAACGATAAGGTTAAACGAATGCTACACTAAAAAACAAATTTGGACTGCTTGAGATTCTAATACACAAAGATATCGGTGAATTCCTATAAAACAGGACATCACCACTACACCTCGGTTTCAAAGAAAAAGTCGATTTTTTTCTAATTCTGTGTGTTTTTCTTACAGGTTTTACCTGATTCGATGCTTGTGAACTGGGACTGACCGGCCGAGCAAAAACAGCACGAAAAGGAAGAAACAAAATGTTTAGAATTCCATTAAAATTACGTAGTATAAAACTGAAGGTAGCGATTATAACTAGAAATGGCAAAAATGCGGCGCAAGATGAGTATCTAACGATAAGGTTAAACGAATGCTAAAACAGGGCTTTACCACTAAAACTCGGTTTCAAAGAAAAAGTCGATTTTTCTAATTCTCAGTCTTTTTCTTTCCAGGTTTCGCTTGATTCAACGGTTGTGGACCGGGACTGACCTACCCAGAGCTAAACCAGCACGAAATACGAAGAAATAAATTTTTTTATAGGTGCAATAAAATTACGTAATTATAAAACTAAAAATAACAGATTAGAACTAGAAATGGCAAAAATGCGGCGCAAGATGAGTATCTAACGATAAGGTTAAACGAATGCTACAATAAAAAACAAATTTGGACTGCTTGAGATTCTAATACACAAAGATATCGGTTAATTCCTATAAAACAGGACATCACCACTACACCTCGGTTTCAAAGAAAAAGTCGATTTTTTCCTAATTCTCAGTCTTTTCATTCCAGGTTTCGCCTGATTCAACGGTTTTGGACCGGGACTGACCGATTCAGAGCAAAACCAGCACGAAAAACGAGGAAATAAATTTTTTTACAAGTGCAATAAAATTACGTAAATATAAAACTGAAGGTAAGCGATTATAACTAGAAATGGCCTGAATGCGGCACGAGAACGGTGTCTAATGATTAGACTACACAAATACAACAAGAAAAAACTGTTTGAGATACTATGGACTTAATAACGCGAGGATATAGGTGATTTCCTATAAAACAGGGCTTTACCAATAGTGGTATAGACCACGGTTTCAAAGAAAAAGTCGATTTTTTCCTAATTCTGTGTGTTTTTCTTACAGGTTTTACCTGATTCGATGCTTGTGAACTGGGACTGACCGGCCGAGAGCAAAACAGCACGAAAAAGGAAGAAACAAAATGTTTAGAATTCCATTAAAATTACGTAAGTATAAAACTGAAGGTAAGCGATTATAACTAGAAATGGCCTGAATGCGGCACGAGAACGGTGTCTAATAATTAGACTACACAAATACTACAAGAAAAAACTGTTTGGAGATACTATGGACTTAATAACGAGAGGATATAGGTGATTTCCTATAAAACAGGGCTGTACCACTATAACGCGGTTTCAAAGAAAAAGTCGATTTTTTCCTAATTCTCAGTCTTTTCTTTCCAGTTTTCGCTTGATTCAACGGTTGTGGACCGGGACTGACCTACCCAGAGCTAAACCAGCACGAAATACGAAGAAATAAATTTTTTTATAGGTGCAATAAAATTACGTAATTATAAAACTAAAAATAACAGATTAGAACTAGAAATGGCAAAAATGCGGCGCAAGATGAGTATCTAACGATAAGGTTAAACGAATGCTACAATAAAAACAAATTTGACTGCTTGAGATTCTAATACACAAAGATATCGGTTAATTCCTATAAAACAGGACATCACCACTACACCTCGGTTTCAAAGAAAAAGTCGATTTTTCCTAATTCTCAGTCTTTTCTTTCCAGGTTTCGCCTGATTCAACGGTTTTGGACCGGGACTGACCTACCAGAGCTAAACCAGCACGAAAACGAGGAAATAAAATTTTTATAGGTGCAATAAAATTACGTAAATATAAAACTGAAGGTAAGCGATTATAACTAGAAATGGCCTGAATGCGGCACGAGAACGGTGTCTAATGATTAGACTACACAAATACAACAAGAAAAAACTGTTTGAGATACTATGGACTTAATAACGCGAGGATATAGGTGATTTCCTATAAAACAGGGTTTTACCAATAGTGGTATAGACCACGGTTTCAAAGAAAAAGTCGATTTTTTCCTAATTCTGTGTGTTTTTCTTACAGGTTTTACCTGATTCGATGCTTGTGAACTGGGACTGACCGGCCGAGAGCAAAACAGCACGAAAAAGGAAGAAACAAAATGTTTAGAATTCCATTAAAATTACGTAAGCATAAAACTGAAGGTAAGCGATTATAACTAGAAATGGCCTGAATGCGGCACGAGAACGGTGTCTAATAATTAGACTACACAAATACTACAAGAAAAACTGTTTGTAGATACTATGGACTTAATAACGAGGATATAGGTGATTTCTATAAAACAGGGCTGTACCACTATAACGCGGTTTCAAAAGAAAAGTCGATTTTTTCCTAATTCTCAGTCTTTTCTTTCCACATTTCGCCTGATTCAACGGTTTTGGACCGGGACTGACCTACCCAGAGCCAAACCAGCACGAAAAACGAAGAAATAAAATTTTTATAGGTGCAATAAAATTACGTAATTATAAAACTAAAAATAACAGATTAGAACTAGAAATGGCCGAAATGCGGCGCAAGATGAGTATCTAACGATAAGGTTAAACAGATGCTACAATAAAAACAAATTTGGACTGCTTGAGATTCTAATACACAAGATATCGGTGAATTCCTATAAAACAGGACATCACCACTACACCTCGGTTTCAAAGAAAAGTCAATTTTTTTCTAATTCTCAGTCTTTTCTTTCCACATTTCGCCTGATTCAAAGGTTATGGACCGGGACTGAACCATCCAGAGCAAAACCAGCACGAAAAACGAAGAAATAAAATTTTTACAAGTGCAATAAAATTACGTAATTATAAAACTAAAAACAACAGATTAGAATCCAGAAATGGCCGAAATGCGGCGCAAGATGAGTATCTAACGATAAGGTTAAACGAATGCTAAAACAGGGCTTTACCACTAAAACTCGGTTTCAAAGAAAAAGTCGATTTTTTCCTAATTCTCAGTCTTTTCTTTCCAGGTTTCGCTTGATTCAACGGTTGTGGACCGGGACTGACCTACCCAGAGCTAAACCAGCACGAAATACGAAGACATAAAAATTTTTACAAGGGCTTTACCACTAAAACTCGGTTTCAAAGAAAAAGTCGTTTTTTTTCTAATTCTGTGTGTTTTTCTTACAGGTTTTACCTGATTCGATGCTTGTGAACTGGGACTGACCGGCCGAGAGCAAAAACAGCACGAAAAAGGAAGAAACAAAAATGTTTAGAATTCCATTAAAATTACGTAAGTATAAAACTGAAGGTAAGCGATTATAACTAGAAATGGCCTGAATGCGGCTTTGAGAACGGTGTCTAATAATTAGACTACACAAATACTACAAGAAAAACTGTTTGGAGATACTATGGACTTAATAACGCGAGGATATAGGTGATTTCCTATAAAACAGGGCTGTACCACTATAACTCGGTTTCAAAGAAAAAGTCGATTTTTCCTAATTTCAGTCTTTTCTTTCCAGGTTTCGCTTGATTCAACGGTTGTGGACCGGGACTGACCTACTTAGAGCAAAACCAGCACGAAAAACGAGGAAATAATTTTTTACAAGTGCAATAAAATTACGTAAATATAAAACTGAAGGAAAGCGATTATAACTAGAAATGAACTGAATGCGGCACGAGAACGGTATCTAATGATTAGACTACACAAATACTACAAGAAAAACTGTTTGAGATACTATGGACTTAATAACGAGAGGATATAGGTGATTTCTATAAAACAGGGCTGTACCACTATAACGCGGTTTCAAAGAAAAAGTCGATTTTTCTAATTCTCAGTCTTTTCTTTCCAGGTTTCGCTTGATTCAACGGTTGTGGACCGGGACTGACCTACCAGAGCTAAACCAGCACGAAATACGAAGAAATAAAATTTTTTTACAAGTGCAATAAAATTACGTAAGTATAAAACTGAAGGAAAGCGATTATAACTAGAAATGGCCTGAATGCGGCACGAGAACGGTGTCTAATAATTAGACTACACAAATACTACAAGAAAAAACTGTTTGGAGATACTATGGACTTAATAACGAGAGGATATAGGTGATTTCCTATAAAACAGGGCTGTACCACTATAACGTTGTTTCAAAGAAAAAGTCGATTTTTCCTAATTCTCAGTCTTTTCTTTCCAGGTTTCGCCTGATTCAACGGTTGTGGACCGGGACTGACCTACCAGAGCTAAACCAGCACGAAAAACGAGGAAATAATTTTTACAAGTGCAATAAAATTACGTAATTATAAAACTAAAAACAACAGATTAGAACTAGAAATGGCCGAAATGCGGCGCAAGATGAGTATCTAACGATAAGGTTAAACGAATGCTAAAACAGGGCTGTACCACTATAACGCGTTTCAAAGAAAAAGTCGATTTTTCCTAATTCTCAGTCTTTTCTTTCCAGGTTTCGCTTGATTCAACGGTTGTGGACCGGACTGACCTACCCAGAGCTAAACCAGCACGAAATACGAAGACATAAAAATTTTACAAGTGCAATAAAATTACGTAATTATAAAACTAAAAATAACAGATTAGAACTAGAAATGGCCGTAATGCGGCGCAAGATGAAGTATCTAACGATAAGGTTAAACAGATGCTACAATAAAAACAAATTTGGACTGCTTGAGATTCTAATACACAAAGATATCGGTGAATTCTATAAAACAGGACATCACCACTACACCTCGGTTTCAAAGAAAAAGTCGATTTTTCTAATTCTGTGTGTTTTCTTACAGGTTTTACCTGATTCGATGCTTGTGAACTGGGACTGACCGGCCGAGAGCAAAACAGCACGAAAAAGGAAGAAACAAAATGTTTAGAATTCCATTAAAATTACGTAAGTATAAAACTGAAGGTAAGCGATTATAACTAGAAATGGCCTGAATGCGGCACGAGAACTGTTTCTAATAATTAGACTACAAATACTACAAGAAAAACTGTTTGGAGATACTATGGACTTAATAACGAGGAGGATATAGGTGATTTCCTATAAAACAGGGCTGTACCACTATAACGCGGTTTCAAAAGAAAAGTCGATTTTTCCTAATTTCAGTCTTTTCTTTCCAGGTTTCCTTGATTCAACGGTTGTGGACCGGGACTGACCTACCCAGAGCTAAACCAGCACGAAATACGAAGAAATAAAATTTTACAAGTGCAATAAAATTACGTAATTATAAACCTAAAAATAACAGATTAGAACTAGAAATGGCCGTAATGCGGCGCAAGATGAGTATCTAACGATAAGGTTAAACGAATGCTACAATAAAAACAAATTTGACTGCTTGAGATTCTAATACACAAGATATCGGTGAATTCCTATAAAACAGGACATCACCACTACACCTCGGTTTCAAAGAAAAAGTCGTTTTCTAATTCTCAGTCTTTTCTTTCCACATTTCGCCTGATTCAAAGGTTGTGGACCGGGACTGAACCATCCAGAGCAAAACCAGCACGAAAAACGAAGAAATAAAATTTTACAAGTGCAATAAAATTACGTAATTATAAAACTAAAACAACAGATTAGAACTAGAAATGGCCGAAATGCGGCGCAAGATGAGTATCTAACGATAAGGTTAAACGAATGCTAAAACAGGGCTTTACCACTAAAACTCGGTTTCAAAGAAAAAGTCGTTTTTTTTCTAATTCTGTGTGTTTTCTTACAGGTTTTACCTGATTCGATGCTAGTGAACTGGGACTGACCGGCCGAGAGCAAAACAGCACGAAAAAGGAAGAAACAAAATGTTTAGAATTCCATTAAAATTACGTAAGTATAAAACTGAAGGTAAGCGATTATAACTAGAAATGGCCTGAATGCGGCACGAGAACGGTGTCTAATAATTAGACTACACAAATACTACAAGAAAAAACTGTTTGGAGATACTATGGACTTAATAACGAGAGGATATAGGTGATTTCCTATAAAACAGGGCTGTACCACTATAACGCGTTTCAAAGAAAAAGTCGATTTTTTCCTAATTCTCAGTCTTTTCTTTCCAGGTTTCGCTTGATTCAACGGTTGTGGACCGGGACTGACCTACCCAGAGCTAAACCAGCACGAAATACGAAGAAATAAAAATTTTTACAAGTGCAATAAAATTACGTAATTATAAAACTAAAAATAACAGATTAGAACTAGAAATGGCCGTAATGCGGCGCAAGATGAGTATCTAACGATAAGGTTAAACGAATGCTACAATAAAAAACAAATTTGACTGCTTGAGATTCTAATAAAGATATCGGTGAATTCCTATAAAACAGGACATCACCACTACACCTCGGTTTCAAAGAAAAAGTCGATTTTTTTCTAATTCTCAGTCTTTTCTTTCCACATTTCGCCTGATTCAAAGGTTGTGGACCGGGACTGAACCATCCAGAGCAAAACCAGCACGAAAAACGAAGAAATAAAATTTTTACAAGTGCAATAAAATTACGTAATTATAAAACTAAAAATAACAGATTAGAACTAGAATGGCCGAAATGCGGCGCAAGATGAGTATCTAACGATAAGGTTAAACGAATGCTAAAACAGGGCTTTACCACTAAAACTCGGTTTCAAAGAAAAGTCGATTTTTTCTAATTCTGTGTGTTTTTCTTACAGGTTTTACCTGATTCGATGCTTGTGAACTGGGACTGACCGGCCGAGAGCAAAAACAGCACGAAAAAGGAAGAAACAAAATGTTTAGAATTCCATTAAAATTACGTAAGCATAAAACTGAAGGTAAGCGATTATAACTAGAAATGGCCTGAATGCGGCACGAGAACGGTGTCTAATAATTAGACTACACAAATACTACAAGAAAAACTGTTTGGAGATACTATGGACTTAATAACGAGAGGATATAGGTGATTTCTATAAAACAGGGCTGTACCACTATAACGCGTTTCAAAGAAAAGTCGATTTTTCCTAATTCTCAGTCTTTTCTTTCCAGGTTCGCTTGATTCAACGGTTGTGGACCGGACTGACCTACCCAGAGCTAAACCAGCACGAAATACGAAGACATAAAAATTTTTACAAGTGCAATAAAATTACGTAATTATAAAACTAAAAATAACAGATTAAGAACTAGAAATGGCCGTAATGCGGCGCAAGATGAAGTATCTAACGATAAGGTTAAACAGATGCTACAATAAAAACAAATTTGGACTGCTTGAGATTCACAATACACAAAGATATCGGTGAATTCCTATAAAACAGGACATCACCACTACACCTCGGTTTCAAAGAAAAAGTCGTTTTTTTTCTAATTCTGTGTGTTTTTCTTACAGGTTTTACCTGATTCGATGCTTGTGAACTGGGACTGACTGGCCGAGAGCAAAAACAGCACGAAAAAGGAAGAAACAAAATGTTTAGAATTCCATTAAAATTACGTAATTATAAAACTGAAGGTAAGCGATTATAACTAGAAATGGCCTGAATGCGGCACGAGAACGGTGTCTAATAATTAGACTACACAAATACTACAAGAAAAACTGTTTGGAGATACTATGGACTTAATAACGAGAGGATATAGGTGATTTCCTATAAAACAAGGGCTGTACCACTATAACGTTTCAAAGAAAAGTCGATTTTTTCCTAATTCTCAGTCTTTTCTTTCCAGGTTCGCTTGATTCAACGGTTGTGGACCGGGACTGACCTACCCAGAGCTAAACCAGCACGAAATACGAAGAAATAAAATTTTTACAAGTGCAATAAAATTACGTAATTATAAAACTAAAAATAACAGATTAGAATCCAGAAATGGCCGTAATGCGGCGCAAGATGAGTATCTAACGATAAGGTTAAACGAATGCTACAATAAAAACAAATTTGACTGCTTGAGATTCTAATAATAAAGATATCGGTGAATTCCTATAAAACAGGACATCACCACTACACCTCGGTTTCAAAGAAAAGTCGATTTTTTCTAATTCTCAGTCTTTTCTTTCCACATTTCGCCTGATTCAAGGTTGTGGACCGGGACTGAACCATCCAGAGCAAAACCAGCACGAAAAACGAAGAAATAAAATTTTTACAAGTGCAATAAAATTACGTAATTATAAAACTAAAACAACAGATTAGAACTAGAAATGGCCGAAATGCGGCGCAAGATGAGTATCTAACGATAAGGTTAAACGAATGCTAAAACAGGGCTTTACCACTAAAACACGGTTTCAAAGAAAAGTCGATTTTTCCTAATTCTCAGTCTTTTCTTTCCAGGTTTCGCTTGATTCAACGGTTGTGGACCAGGACTGACCTACCAGAGCTAAACCAGCACGAAATACGAAGAAATAATTTTTTACAAGTGCAATAAAATTACGTAATTATAAAACTAAAAATAACAGATTAGAACTAGAAATGGCCGAAATGCGGCGCAAGATGAGTATCTAACGATAAGGTTAAACGAATGCTACAATAAAAACAAATTTGACTGCTTGAGATTCTAATACACAAAGATATCGGTGAATTCCTATAAAACAGGACATCACCACTACACCTCGGATTCAAAGAAAAGTCGATTTTTCCTAATTCTGTGTGTTTTTCTTACAGGTTTTACCTGATTTGATGCTTGTGAACTGGGACTGACCGGCCGAGAGCAAAAACAGCACGAAAAGGAAGAAACAAAATGTTTAGAATTCCATTAAAATTACGTAAGTATAAAACTGAAGGTAAGCGATTATAACTAGAAATGGCCTGAATGCGGCACGAGAACGGTGTCTAATAATTAGACTACACAAATACTACAAGAAAAAACTGTTTGGAGATACTATGGACTTAATAACGAGAGGATATAGGTGATTTCTATAAAACAGGGCTGTACCACTATAACGCGGTTTCAAAAGAAAAGTCGATTTTTTCCTAATTCTCAGTCTTTTCTTTCCAGTTTTCGCTTGATTCAACGGTTGTGGACCGGGACTGACCTACCCAGAGCTAAACCAGCACGAAATACGAAGAAATAAATTTTTTTATAAGTGCAATAAAATTACGTAATTATAAAACTAAAAATAACAGATTAGAACTAGAAATGGCCGAAATGCGGCGCGAGATGAGTATCTAACGATAAGGTTAAACGAATGCTACACTAAAAAACAAATTTGGACTGCTTGAGATTCTAATACACAAAGATATCGGTGAATTCCTATAAAACAGGACATCACCACTACACCTCGGTTTCAAAGAAAAAGTCAATTTTTTTCTAATTCTCAGTCTTTTCTTTCCACATTTCGCCTGATTCAAAGGTTGTGGACCGGGACTGAACCATCCAGAGCAAAACCAGCACGAAAAACGAAGAAATAAAATTTTTACAAGTGCAATAAAATTACGTAATTATAAAACTAAAAACAACAGATTAGAATCCAGAAATGGCCGAAATGCGGCGCAAGATGAGTATCTAACGATAAGGTTAAACGAATGCTAAAACAGGGCTTTACCACTAAAACTCGGTTTCAAAAGAAAAGTCGATTTTTCTAATTCTGTGTGTTTTTCTTACAGGTTTTACCTGATTCGATGCTTGTGAACTGGGACTGACCGGCCGAGAGCAAAAACAGCACGAAAAAGGAAGAAACAAAAATGTTTAGAATTCCATTAAAATTACGTAAGTATAAAACTGAAGGTAAGCGATTATAACTAGAAATGGCCTGAATGCGGCACGAGAACGGTGTCTAATAATTAGACTACACAAATACTACAAGAAAAAACTGTTTGGAGATACTATGGACTTAATAACGAGAGGATATAGGTGATTTCCTATAAAACAGGGCTGTACCACTATAACTCGGTTTCAAAGAAAAAGTCGATTTTTTCCTAATTCTCAGTCTTTTCTTTCCAGGTTTCGCTTGATTCAACGGTTGTGGACCGGGACTGACCTACTTAGAGCAAAACCAGCACGAAAAACGAGGAAATAAATTTTTTTACAAGTGCAATAAAATTACGTAAATATAAAACTGAAGGTAAGCGATTATAACTAGAAATGAACTGAATGCGGCACGAGAACGGTATCTAATGATTAGACTACACAAATACTACAAGAAAAAACTGTTTGAGATACTATGGACTTAATAACGAGAGGATATAGGTGATTTCCTATAAAACAGGGCTGTACCACTATAACGCGGTTTCAAAGAAAAAGTCGATTTTTTCCTAATTCTCAGTCTTTTCTTTCCAGGTTTCGCTTGATTCAACGGTTGTGGACCGGGACTGACCTACCCAGAGCTAAACCAGCACGAAATACGAAGAAATAAAATTTTTACAAGTGCAATAAAATTACGTAAGTATAAAACTGAAGGAAAGCGATTATAACTAGAAATGGCCTGAATGCGGCACGAGAACGGTGTCTAATAATTAGACTACACAAATACTACAAGAAAAAACTGTTTGGAGATACTATGGACTTAATAACGAGAGGATATAGGTGATTTCCTATAAAACAGGGCTGTACCACTATAACTCGGTTTCAAAGAAAAAGTCGATTTTTTCCTAATTCTCAGTCTTTTCTTTCCAGGTTTCGCTTGATTCAACGGTTGTGGACCGGGACTGACCTACCCAGAGCAAAACCAGCACGAAAAACGAGGAAATAAAATTTTTACAAGAGCAATAAAATTACGTAATTATAAAACTAAAAACAACAGATTAGAACTAGAAATGGCCGAAATGCGGCGCAAGATGAGTATCTAACGATAAGGTTAAACGAATGCTAAAACAGGGCTGTACCACTATAACGCGTTTCAAAGAAAAAGTCGATTTTTTCCTAATTCTCAGTCTTTTCTTTCCAGGTTTCGCTTGATTCAACGGTTGTGGACCGGGACTGACCTACAGAGCTAAACCAGCACGAAATACGAAGACATAAAAATTTTTACAAGTGCAATAAAATTACGTAATTATAAAACTAAAAATAACAGATTAGAACTAGAAATGGCCGTAATGCGGCGCAAGATGAGTATCTAACGATGAGGTTAAACGAATGCTACAATAAAAAACAAATTTGGACTGCTTGAGATTCTAATACACAAAGATATCGGTGAATTCTATAAAACAGGACATCACCACTACACCTCGGATTCAAAGAAAAAGTCGATTTTTTCCTAATTCTGTGTGTTTTTCTTACAGGTTTTACCTGATTTGATGCTTGTGAACTGGGACTGACCGGCCGAGCAAAACAGCACGAAAAAGGAAGAAACAAAATGTTTAGGAATTCCATTAAAATTACGTAAGTATAAAACTGAAGGTAGCGATTATAACTAGAAATGGCCTGAATGCGGCACGAGAACGGTGTCTAATAATTAGACTACACAAATGCTACAAGAAAAACTGTTTGGAGATACTATGGACTTAATAACGAGAGGATATAGGTGATTTCCTATAAAACAGGGCTGTACCACTATAACGCGGTTTCAAAGAAAAAGTCGATTTTTTCCTAATTCTCAGTCTTTTCTTTCCAGTTTTCGCTTGATTCAACGGTTGTGGACCGGGACTGACCTACCCAGAGCTAAACCAGCACGAAATACGAAGAAATAAATTTTTTTATAAGTGCAATAAAATTACGTAATTATAAAACTAAAAATAACAGATTAGAACTAGAAATGGCCGAAATGCGGCGCGAGATGAGTATCTAACGATAAGGTTAAACGAATGCTACACTAAAAAACAAATTTGGACTGCTTGAGATTCTAATACACAAAGATATCGGTGAATTCCTATAAAACAGGACATCACCACTACACCTCGGTTTCAAAGAAAAAGTCGATTTTTTCCTAATTTCAGTCTTTTCTTTCCAGGTTTCGCTTGATTCAACGGTTGTGGACCGGGACTGACCTACCCAGAGCTAAACCAGCACGAAATACGAAGAAATAAAATTTTTACAAGTGCAATAAAATTACGTAATTATAAAACTAAAAATAACAGATTAGAACTAGAAATGGCCGAAATGCGGCGCAAGATGAGTATCTAACGATAAGGTTAAACGAACGCTACAATAAAAAACAAATTTGGACTGCTTGAGATTCTAATACACAAAGATATCGGTGAATTCCTATAAAACAGGACATCACCACTACACCTCGGTTTCAAAGAAAAAGTCGATTTTTTCCTAATTCTCAGTCTTTTCTTTCCAGGTTTCGCCTGATTCAACGGTTTTGGACCGGGACTGACCGATTCAGAGCAAAACCAGCACGAAAACGAAGAAATAAATATTTTTACAAGTGCAATAAAATTACGTAAATATAAAACTGAAGGTAAGCGATTATAACTAGAAATGGCCTGAATGCGGCACGAGAACGGTGTCTAATGATTAGACTACACAAATACTACAAGAAATAACTGTTTGAGATACTATGGACTTAATAACGAATGGATATAGGTGATTTCCTACAAAACAGGGCTTTACCAATAGTGGTATAGACCACGGTTTCAAAGAAAAAGTCGATTTTTTCCTAATTCTGTGTGTTTTTCTTACAGGTTTTACCTGATTCGATGCTTGTGAACTGGGACTGACCGGCCGAGAGCAAAAACAGCACGAAAAAGGAAGAAACAAAAATGTTTAGAATTCCATTAAAATTACGTAAGTATAAAACTGAAGGTAAGCGATTATAACTAGAAATGGCCTGAATGCGGCACGAGAACGGTGTCTAATAATTAGACTACACAAATACTACAAGAAAAAACTGTTTGGAGATACTATGGACTTAATAACGAGAGGATATAGGTGATTTCCTATAAAACAAGTTTTCAAAGAAAATATTTTGTATTTTGTATAAGAACAATTGGTTTCAAAGAAAAAGTCGATTTTTTCCTAATTCTCAGTCTTTTCTTTCCAGGTTTCCCTTGATTCAACGGTTGTGGACCGGGACTGACCTACCCAGAGCTAAACCAGCACGAAATACGAAGAAATAAAAATTTTTACAAGTGCAATAAAATTACGTAATTATAAAACTAAAAATAACAGATTAGAACTAGAAATGGCCGTAATGCGGCGCAAGATGAGTATCTAACGATAAGGTTAAACGAATGCTACAATAAAAAACAAATTTGGACTGCTTGAGATTCTAATACACAAAGATATCGGTGAATTTTTTCTAATTCTCAGTCTTTTCTTTCCACATTTCGCCTGATTCAAAGGTTGTGGACCGGGACTGAACCATCCAGAGCAAAACCAGCACGAAAAACGAAGAAATAAAATTTTTACAAGTGCAATAAAATTACGTAATTATAAAACTAAAAACAACAGATTAGAACTAGAAATGGCCGAAATGCGGCGCAAGATGAGTATCTAACGATAAGGTTAAACGAATGCTAAAACAGGGCTTTACCACTAAAACTCGGTTTCAAAGAAAAAGTCGTTTTTTTTCTAATTCTGTGTGTTTTTCTTACAGGTTTTACCTGATTCGATGCTAGTGAACTGGGACTGACCGGCCGAGCAAAAACAGCACGAAAAAGGAAGAAACAAAAATGTTTAGAATTCCATTAAAATTACGTAAGTATAAAACTGAAGGTAAGCGATTATAACTAGAAATGGCCTGAATGCGGCACGAGAACGGTGTCTAATAATTAGACTACACAAATACTACAAGAAAAAACTGTTTGGAGATACTATGGACTTAATAACGAGGATATAGGTGATTTCCTATAAAACAGGGCTGTACCACTATAACGTTTCAAAGAAAAAGTCGATTTTTCTAATTCTCAGTCTTTTCTTTCCAGGTTTCGCTTGATTCAACGGTTGTGGACCGGGACTGACCTACCCAGAGCTAAACCAGCACGAAATACGAAGACATAAAAATTTTTACAAGTGCAATAAAATTACGTAATTATAAACCTAAAAATAACAGATTAGAACTAGAAATGGCCGTAATGCGGCGCAAGATGAGTATCTAACGATAAGGTTAAACGAATGCTACAATAAAAAACAAATTTGGACTGCTTGAGATTCTAATACACAAAGATATCGGTGAATTCCTATAAAACAGGACATCACCACTACACCTCGGTTTCAAAGAAAAAGTCGATTTTTTTCTAATTCTGTGTGTTTTTCTTACAGGTTTTACCTGATTCGATGCTTGTGAACTGGGACTGACCGGCCGAGCAAAAACAGCACGAAAAGGAAGAAACAAAATGTTTAGAATTCCATTAAAATTACGTAAGTATAAAACTGAAGGTAAGCGATTATAACTAGAAATGGCCTGAATGCGGCACGAGAACGGTGTCTAATAATTAGACTACACAAATACTACAAGAAAAACTGTTTGAGATACTATGGACTTAATAACGAGGATATAGGTGATTTCCTATAAAACAGGGCTGTACCACTATAACGCGTTTCAAAGAAAAAGTCGATTTTTCCTAATTCTCAGTCTTTTCTTTCCAGGTTTCCTTGATTCAACGGTTGTGGACCGGGACTGACCTACCAGAGCTAAACCAGCACGAAATACGAAGAAATAAAATTTTTACAAGTGCAATAAAATTGCGTAATTATAAAACTAAAAATAACAGATTAAGAACTAGAAATGGCCGTAATGCGGCGCAAGATGAGTATCTAACGATAAGGTTAAACGAATGCTACAATAAAAACAAATTTGGACTGCTTGAGATTCTAATACACAAAGATATCGGTGAATTCCTATAAAACAGGACATCACCACTACACCTCGGTTTCAAAGAAAAAGTCGTTTTTTTTCTAATTCTCAGTCTTTTCTTTCCACATTTCGCCTGATTCAAAGGTTGTGGACCGGGACTGAACCATCCAGAGCAAAACCAGCACGAAAAACGAAGAAATAAAATTTTTACAAGTGCAATAAAATTACGTAATTATAAAACTAAAAACAACAGATTAGAACTAGAAATGGCCGAAATGCGGCGCAAGATGAGTATCTAACGATAAGGTTAAACGAATGCTAAAACAGGGCTTTACCACTAAAACTCGGTTTCAAAGAAAAAGTCGTTTTTTTTCTAATTCTGTGTGTTTTTCTTACAGGTTTTACCTGATTCGATGCTAGTGAACTGGGACTGACCGGCCGAGAGCAAAAACAGCACGAAAAAGGAAGAAACAAAAATGTTTAGAATTCCATTAAAATTACGTAAGTATAAAACTGAAGGTATGCGATTATAACTAGAAATGGCCTGAATGCGGCACGAGAACGGTGTCTAATGAATTAGACTACACAAATACTACAAGAAAAACTGTTTGGAGATACTATGGACTTAATAACGAGAGGATATAGGTGATTTCCTATAAAACAGGGCTGTACCACTATAACGCGTTTCAAAGAAAAAGTCGATTTTTTCCTAATTCTCAGTCTTTTCTTTCCAGGTTTCGCTTGATTCAACGGTTTTGGACCGGGACTGACCTACAGAGCTAAACCAGCACAGAAATACGAAGACATAAAAATTTTTACAAGTGCAATAAAATTACGTAATTATAAAACTAAAAATAACAGATAAGAACTAGAAATGGCCGTAATGCGGCGCAAGATGAGTATCTAACGATAAGGTTAAACGAATGCTACAATAAAAAACAAATTTGGACTGCTTGAGATTCTAATACACAAAGATATCGGTGAATTCCTATAAAACAGGACATCACCACTACACCTCAGTTTCAAAGAAAAAGTCGTTTTTTCTAATTCTCAGTCTTTTCTTTCCAGGTTTCGCCTGATTCAAAGGTTGTGGACCGGGACTGAACCATCCAGAGCAAAACCAGCACGAAAAACGAAGAAATAAAATTTTTACAAGTGCAATAAAATTACGTAATTATAAAACTAAAAACAACAGATTAGAACTAGAAATGGCCGAAATGCGGCGCAAGATGAGTATCTAACGATAAAGTTAAACGAATGCTAAAACAGGGCTTTACCACTAAAACTCGGTTTCAAAGAAAAAGTCGTTTTTTTTCTAATTCTGTGTGTTTTTCTTACAGGTTTTACCTGATTCGATGCTAGTGAACTGGCACTGACCGGCCGAGAGCAAAAACAGCACGAAAAAGGAAGAAACAAAATGTTTAGAATTCCATTAAAATTACGTAAGTATAAAACTGAAGGTAAGCGATTATAACTAGAAATGGCCTGAATGCGGCACGAGAACGGTGTCTAATAATTAGACTACACAAATACTACAAGAAAAACTGTTTGGAGATACTATGGACTTAATAACGAGGATATAGGTGATTTCCTATAAAACAGGGCTGTACCACTATAACGCGTTTCAAAGAAAAAGTCGATTTTTCCTAATTTCAGTCTTTTCTTTCCAGGTTTCGCTTGATTCAACGGTTGTGGACCGGGACTGACCTACCCAGAGCTAAACCAGCACGAAATACGAAGACATAAAAATTTTTACAAGCGCAATAAAATTACGTAATTATAAAACAAAAATAACAGATTAGAACTAGAAATGGCCGTAATGCGGCGCAAGATGAGTATCTAACGATAAGGTTAAACAGATGCTACAATAAAAACAAATTTGGACTGCTTGAGATTCTAATACACAAAGATATCGGTGAATTCTATAAAACAGGACATCACCACTACACCTCGGTTTCAAAGAAAAAGTCGTTTTTTCTAATTCTGTGTGTTTTCTTACAGGTTTTACCTGATTCGATGCTTGTGAACTGGGACTGACCGGCCGAGCAAAAACAGCACGAAAAAGGAAGAAACAAAATGTTTAGAATTCCATTAAAATTACGTAAGTATAAAACTGAAGGTAAGCGATTATAACTAGAAATGGCCTGAATGCGGCACGAGAACGGTGTCTAATAATTAGACTACAAATACTACAAGAAAAACTGTTTGGAGATACTATGGACTTAATAACGAGAGGATATAGGTGATTTCCTATAAAACAGGGCTGTACCACTATAACGCGTTTCAAAGAAAAAAGTCGATTTTTCCTAATTCTCAGTCTTTTCTTTCCAGGTTTCGCTTGATTCAGCAGTTTGTGGACCGGGACAGACCTACCCAGAGCTAAACCAGCACGAAATACGAAGAAATAAAATTTTTACAAGTGCAATAAAATTACGTAATTATAAAACTTAAAATAACAGATTAGAACTAGAAATGGCCGTAATGCGGCGCAAGATGAGTATCAACGATAAGGTTAAACGAATGCTACAATAAAAAACAAATTTGGACTGCTTGAGATTCTAATACACAAAGATATCGGTGAATTCCTATAAAACAGGACATCACCACTACACCTCGGTTTCAAAGAAAAAGTCGTTTTTTTTCTAATTCTCAGTCTTTTCTTTCCACATTTCGCCTGATTCAAAGGTTGTGGACCGGGACTGAACCATCCAGAGCAAAACCAGCACGAAAAACGAAGAAATAAAATTTTTACAAGTGCAATAAAATTACGTAATTATAAAACTAAAAACAACAGATTAGAACTAGAAATGGCCGAAATGCGGCGCAAGATGAGTATCTAACGATAAGGTTAAACGAATGCTAAAACAGGGCTTTACCACTAAAACTCGGTTTCAAAAGAAAAGTCGATTTTTCCTAATTCTCAGTCTTTTCTTTCCAGGTTTCGCTTGATTCAACGGTTGTGGACCGGGACTGACCTACCCAGAGCTAAACCAGCACGAAATACGAAGAAATAAAATTTTTACAAGTGCAATAAAATTGCGTAATTATAAAACTAAAAATAACAGATTAGAACTAGAAATGGCCGAAATGCGGCGCAAGATGAGTATCTAACGATAAGGTTAAACAGATGCTACAATAAAAACAAATTTGGACTGCTTGAGATTCTAATACACAAAGATATCGGTGAATTCCTATAAAACAGGACATCACCACTACACCTCGGTTTCAAAAAAAAGTCGATTTTTTCCTAATTCTCAGTCTTTTCTTTCCAGGTTTCGCCTGATTCAACGGTTTTGGACCGGGACTGACCGATTCAGAGCAAAACCAGCACGAAAAACGAGGAAATAAATTTTTTTACAAGTGCAATAAAATTACGTAAATATAAAACTGAAGGTAAGCGATTATAACTAGAAATGGCCTGAATGCGGCACGAGAACGGTGTCTAATGATTAGACTACACAAATACTACAAGAAAAACTGTTCGAGATACTATGGACTTAATAACGAGAGGATATAGGTGATTTCCTATAAAACAGGGCTTTACCAATAGTGGTATAGACCACGGTTTCAAAGAAAAGTCGATTTTTTCTAATTCTGTGTGTTTTCTTACAGGTTTTACCTGATTCGATGCTTGTGAACTGGGACTGACCTACCCAGAGCTAAACCAGCACGAAATACGAAGACATAAAAATTTTTACAAGTGCAATAAAATTACGTAATTATAAAACTAAAAATAACAGATTAGAACTAGAAATGGCCGTAATGCGGCGCAAGATGAGTATCTAACGATAAAGTTAAACGAATGCTACAATAAAAAACAAATTTGGACTGCTTGAGATTCTAATACACAAAGATATCGGTGAATTCCTATAAAACAGGACATCACCACTACACCTCGGTTTCAAAGAAAAAGTCGATTTTTTCCTAATTCTCAGTCTTTTCTTTCCAGGTTTCGCCTGATTCAACTGTTTTGGGCCGGGACTGACCGATTCAGAGCAAAACCAGCACGAAAAACGAGGAAATAATTTTTTTACAAGTACAATAAAATTACGTAAATATAAAACTGAAGGTAAGCGATTATAACTAGAAATGGCCTGAATGCGGCACGAGAACGGTGTCTAATAATTAGACTACACAAATACTACAAGAAAAAACTGTTTGGAGATACTATGGACTTAATAACGAGAGGATATAGGTGATTTCCTATAAAACAGGGCTGTACCACTATAACGCGTTTCAAAGAAAAAGTCGATTTTTTCCTAATTCTCAGTCTTTTCTTTCCAGGTTTCGCTTGATTCAACGGTTGTGGACCGGACTGACCTACCCAGAGCTAAACCAGCACGAAATACGAAGAAATAAATTTTTTTACAAGTGCAATAAAATTACGTAATTATAAAACTAAAAATAACAGATTAGAACTAGAAATGGCCGTAATGCGGCGCAAGATGAGTATCTAACGATAAGGATAAACGAATGCTACAATAAAAAACAAATTTGGACTGCTTGAGATTCTAATACACAAAGATATCGGTGAATTCCTATAAAACAGGACATCACCACTACACCTCGGTTTCAAAGAAAAAGTCGATTTTTTTCTAATTCTGTGTGTTTTTCTTACAGGTTTTACCTGATTCGATGCTTGTGAACTGGGACTGACCGGCCGAGGCAAAAACAGCACGAAAAAGGAAGAAACAAAATGTTTAGAATTCCATTAAAATTACGTAAGTATAAAACTGAAGGTAGCGATTATAACTAGAAATGGCTGAATGCGGCACGAGAACGGTGTCTAATAATTAGACTACACAAATGCTACAAGAAAAACTGTTTGGAGATACTATGGACTTAATAACGAGAGGATATAGGTGATTTCCTATAAAACAGGGCTGTACCACTATAACGCGGTTTCAAAGAAAAAGTCGATTTTTTCCTAATTCTCAGTCTTTTCTTTCCAGGTTTCGCTTGATTCAACGGTTGTGGACCGGGACTGACCTACCCAGAGCTAAACCAGCACGAAATACGAAGAAATAAAATTTTTTTTACAAGTGCAATAAAATTACGTAAGTATAAAACTGAAGGAAAGCGATTATAACTAGAAATGGCCTGAATGCGGCACGAGAACGGTGTCTAATAATTAGACTACACAAATACTACAAGAAAAAACTGTTTGGAGATACTATGGACTTAATAACGAGAGGATATACGTGATTTCCTATAAAACAGGGCTGTACCACTATAACACGGTTTCAAAGAAAAAGTCGATTTTTTCCTAAGTCTCAGTCTTTTCTTTCCAGGTTTCGCTTGATTCAACGGTTGTGGACCGGGACTGACCTACCCAGAGCTAAACCAGCACGAAATACGAAGAAATAAAAATTTTTACAAGTGCAATAAAATTACGTAATTATAAAACTAAAAATAACAGATTAGAACTAGAAATGGCCGTAATGCGGCGCAAGATGAAGTATCTAACGATAAGGTTAACCGAATGCTACAATAAAAACAAATTTGGACTGCTTGAGATTCTAATACACAAAGATATCGGTGAATTCCTATAAAACAGGACATCACCACTACACCTCAGTTTCAAAGAAAAAGTCGATTTTTCTAATTCTCAGTCTTTTCTTTCCACATTTCGCCTGATTCAAGGTTGTGGACCGGGACTGAACCATCAGAGCAAAACCAGCACGAAAAACGAAGAAATAAAATTTTTACAAGTGCAATAAAATTACGTAATTATAAAACTAAAACAACAGATTAGAACTAGAAATGGCCGAAATGCGGCGCAAGATGAGTATCTAACGATAAGGTTAAACGAATGCTAAAACAGGGCTTTACCACTAAAACTCGGTTTCAAAGAAAAAGTCGATTTTTCCTAATTCTCAGTCTTTTCTTTCCAGGTTCGCTTGATTCAACGGTTGTGGACCGGGACTGAACCATCAGAGCAAAACCAGCACGAAAAACGAAGAAATAAAATTTTTACAAGTGCAATAAAATTACGTAATTATAAAACTAAAAACAACAGATTAGAACTAGAAATGGCCGAAATGCGGCGCAAGATGAAGTATCTAACGATAAGGTTAAACGAATGCTAAAAGAGGGCTTTACCACTAAAACTCGGTTTCAAAGAAAAAGTCGATTTTTCCTAATTCTCAGTCTTTTCTTTCCAGGTTTCGCTTGATTCAACGGTTGTGGACTGGGACTGACCTACCAGAGCTAAACCAGCACGAAATACGAAGAAATAAAAATTTTTACAAGTGCAATAAAATTACGTAATTATAAAACTAAAAATAACAGATTAGAATCCAGAAATGGCCGTAATGCGGCGCAAGATGAGTATCTAACGATAAGGTTAAACGAATGCTACAATAAAAACAAATTTGACTGCTTGAGATTCTAATACACAAGATATCGGTGAATTCCTATAAAACAGGACATCACCACTACACCTCGGTTTCAAAGAAAAAGTCGATTTTTTCTAATTCTGTGTGTTTTTCTTACAGGTTTTACCTGATTCGATGATTGTGAACTGGGACTGACCGGCCGAGAGCAAAAACAGCACGAAAAGGAAGAAACAAAATGTTTAGAATTCCATTAAAATTACGTAAGTATAAAACTGAAGGTAAGCGATTATAACTAGAAATGGCCTGAATGCGGCACGAGAACGGTGTCTAATAATTAGACTACACAAATGCTACAAGAAAAACTGTTTGGAGATACTATGGACTTAATAACGAGGATATAGGTGATTTCCTATAAAACAGGGCTGTACCACTATAACGCGGTTTCAAAGAAAAGTCGATTTTTTCCTAATTCTCAGTCTTTTCTTTCCAGGTTTCGCTTGATTCAACGGTTGTGGACCGGGACAGACCTACCCAGAGCTAAACCAGCACGAAATACGAAGAAATAAAATTTTTACAAGTGCAATAAAATTACGTAATTATAAAACTAAAAATAACAGATTAGAACTAGAAATGGCCGTAATGCGGCGCAAGATGAAGTATCTAACGATAAGGTTAAACGAATGCTACAATAAAAACAAATTTGGACTGCTTGAGATTCTAATACACAAAGATATCGGTGAATTCCTATAAAACAGGACATCACCACTACACCTCGGTTTCAAAGAAAAAAGTCGATTTTTCTAATTCTGTGTGTTTTCTTACAGGTTTTACCTGATTCGATGATTGTGAACTGGGACTGACCGGCCGAGAGCAAAAACAGCACGAAAAAGGAAGAAACAAAATGTTTAGAATTCCATTAAAATTACGTAAGTATAAAACTGAAGGTAAGCGATTATAACTAGAAATGGCCTGAATGCGGCACGAGAACGGTGTCTAATAATTAGACTACACAAATACTACAAGAAAAAACTGTTTGGAGATACTATGGACTTAATAACGAGAGGATATACGTGATTTCCTATAAAACAGGGCTGTACCACTATAACACGGTTTCAAAGAAAAAGTCGATTTTTCCTAAGTCTCAGTCTTTTCTTTCCAGGTTTCGCTTGATTCAACGGTTTTGGACCGGGACTGACCTACAGAGCTAAACCAGCACGAAATACGAAGAAATAAAAATTTTACAAGTGCAATAAAATTACGTAATTATAAAACTAAAAATAACAGATTAAGAACTAGAAATGGCCGTAATGCGGCGCAAGATGAGTATCTAACGATAAGGTTAAACAGATGCTACAATAAAAACAAATTTGGACTGCTTGAGATTCTAATACACAAGATATCGGTGAATTCCGATAAAACAGGACATCACCACTACACCTCAGTTTCAAAGAAAAAGTCGATTTTTCTAATTCTCAGTCTTTTCTTTCCACATTTCGCCTGATTCAAAGGTTGTGGACCGGGACTGACACATCCAGAGCAAAACCAGCACGAAAAACGAAGAAATAAAATTTTACAAGTGCAATAAAATTACGTAATTATAAAACTAAAAACAACAGATTAGAACTAGAAATGGCCGAAATGCGGCGCAAGATGAGTATCTAACGATAAGGTTAAACGAATGCTAAAACAGGGCTTTACCACTAAAACTCGGTTTCAAAGAAAAAGTCGATTTTTTCCTAATTCTCAGTCTTTTCTTTCCAGGTTTCGCTTGATTCAACGGTTGTGGACCGGGACTGAACCATCCAGAGCAAAACCAGCACGAAAAACGAAGAAATAAAATTTTACAAGTGCAATAAAATTACGTAATTATAAAACTAAAACAACAGATTAGAACTAGAAATGGCCGAAATGCGGCGCAAGATGAGTATCTAACGATAAGGTTAAACGAATGCTAAAAGAGGGCTTTACCACTAAAACTCGGTTTCAAAGAAAAAGTCGATTTTTTCCTAAGTCTCAGTCTTTTCTTTCCAGGTTTCGCTTGATTCAACGGTTGTGGACCAGGACTGACCTACAGAGCTAAACCAGCACGAAATACGAAGAAATAAAAAATTTTACAAGTGCAATAAAATTACGTAATTATAAAACTAAAAATAACAGATTAGAACTAGAAATGGCCGTAATGCGGCGCAAGATGAGTATCTAACGATAAGGTTAAACGAATGCTACAATAAAAAACAAATTTGGACTGCTTGAGATTCTAATACACAAGATATCGGTGAATTCCTATAAAACAGGACATCACCACTACACCTCGGTTTCAAAGAAAAAGTCGATTTTTTTCAAATTCTGTGTGTTTTTCTTACAGGTTTTACCTGATTCGATGATTGTGAACTGGGACTGACCGGCCGAGAGCAAAAACAGCACGAAAAGGAAGAAACAAAATGTTTAGAATTCCATTAAAATTACGTAAGTATAAAACTGAAGGTAGCGATTATAACTAGAAATGGCCTGAATGCGGCACGAGAACGGTGTCTAATAATTAGAATACACAATTACTACAAGAAAAACTGTTTGGAGATACTATGGACTTAATAACGAGGAGGATATAGGTGATTTCCTATAAAACAGGGCTGTACCACTATAACGTTTTTCAAAGAAAAAGTCGATTTTTCCTAATTCTCAGTCTTTTCTTTCCAGGTTTCGCCTGATTCAACGGTTTTGGACCGGGACTGACCGATCAGAGCAAAACCAGCACGAAAAACGAAGAAATAAAAATTTTACAAGTGCAATAAAATTACGTAAATATAAAACTGAAGGTAAGCGATTATAACTAGAAATGGCCTGAATGCGGCACGAGAACGGTGTCTAATGATTAGACTACACAAATACTACAAGAAAAAACTGTTTGAGATACTAAGGACTTAATAACGCGAGGATATATGGGTGATTTCCTATAAAACAGGGCTTTACCAATAGTGGTATAGACCACGGTTTCAAAGAAAAAGTCGATTTTTTCCTAATTCTGAGTGTTTTCTTACAGGTTTTACCTGATTCGATGCTTGTGAACTGGGACTGACCGGCCGAGAGCAAAAACAGCACGAAAAAGGAAGAAACAAAAATGTTTAGAATTCCATTAAAATTACGTAAGTATAAAACTGAAGGAAAGCGATTATAACTAGAAATGGCCTGAATGCGGCACGAGAACGGTGTCTAATAATTAGAATACACAATTACTACAAGAAAAAACTGTTTGAGATACTATGGACTTAATAACGAGAGGATATAGGTGATTTCCTATAAAACAGGGCTTTACCAATAGTGGTATAGACCACGGTTTCAAAGAAAAAGTCGATTTTTTCCTAATTCTGTGTGTTTTTCTTACAGGTTTTACCTGATTCGATGCTTGTGAACTGGGACTGACCGGCCGAGAGCAAAAACAGCACGAAAAAGGAAGAAACAAAAATGTTTAGAATTCCATTAAAATTACGTAAGTATAAAACTGAAGGAAAGCGATTATAACTAGAAATGGCCTGAATGCGGCACGAGAACGGTGTCTAATAATTAGACTACACAAATACTACAAGAAAAAACTGTTTGGAGATACTATGGACTTAATAACGAGAGGATATAGGTGATTTCCTATAAAACAGGGCTGTACCACTATAACGCGTTTTCAAAGAAAATGTCGATTTTTTCCTAATTCTCAATCTTTTCTTTCCAGGTTTCGCTTGATTCAACGGTTGTGGACCGGGACTGACCGATCCAGAGCAAAACCAGCACGAAAAACGAGGAAATAAATTTTTTTACAACTGCAATAAAATTACGTAAATATAAAACTGAAGGTAAGCGATTATAACTAGAAATGGCCTGAATGCGGCACGAGAACGGTGTCTAATGATTAGACTACACAAATACTACAAGAAAAAACTGTTTGAGATACTAAGGACTTAATAACGCGAGGATATATGGGTGATTTCCTATAAAACAGGGCTTTACCAATAGTGGTATAGACCACGGTTTCAAAGAAAAAGTCGATTTTTTCCTAATTCTGAGTGTTTTCTTACAGGTTTTACCTGATTCGATGCTTGTGAACTGGGACTGACCGGCCGAGAGCAAAAACAGCACGAAAAAGGAAGAAACAAAAATGTTTAGAATTCCATTAAAATTACGTAAGTATAAAACTGAAGGAAAGCGATTATAACTAGAAATGGCCTGAATGCGGCACGAGAACGGTGTCTAATAATTAGAATACACAATTACTACAAGAAAAAACTGTTTGAGATACTATGGACTTAATAACGAGAGGATATAGGTGATTTCCTATAAAACAGGGCTTTACCAATAGTGGTATAGACCACGGTTTCAAAGAAAAAGTCGATTTTTTCCTAATTCTGTGTGTTTTTCTTACAGGTTTTACCTGATTCGATGCTTGTGAACTGGGACTGACCGGCCGAGAGCAAAAACAGCACGAAAAAGGAAGAAACAAAAATGTTTAGAATTCCATTAAAATTACGTAAGTATAAAACTGAAGGTAAGCGATTATAACTAGAAATGGCCTGAATGCGGCACGAGAACGGTGTCTAATAATTAGACTACACAAATACTACAAGAAAAAACTGTTTGGAGATACTATGGACTTAATAACGAGAGGATATAGGTGATTTCCTATAAAACAGGGCTGTACCACTATAACGCGTTTTCAAAGAAAATGTCGATTTTTTCCTAATTCTCAATCTTTTCTTTCCAGGTTTCGCTTGATTCAACGGTTGTGGACCGGGACTGACCTACCCAGAGCAAAACCAGCACGAAAAACGAGGAAATATTTTTTTTTACAAGTGTAATAAAATTACGTCAATATAAAACTGAAGGTAAGCGATTATAACTAGAAATGAACTGAATGCGGCACGAGAACGGTGTCTAATGATCAGACTACACAAATACTACAAGAAATAACTGTTTGAGATACTATGGACTTAATAACGAGAGGATATAGGTGATTTCCTATAAAACAGGGCTTTACCAATAGTGGTATAGACCACGGTTTCAAAGAAAAAGTCGATTTTTTCCTAATTATGTGTGTTTTTCTTACAGGTTTTACCTTATTCGATGCTTGTGAACTGGGACTGACCGGCCGAGGCAAAACAGCACGAAAAAGGAAGAAACAAAATGTTTAGAATTCCATTAAAATTACGTAAGTATAAAACTGAAGGTAAGCGATTATAACTAGAAAGGTGTTGGTGTTTCCATTCCACTCGGATCCCTCGAGTGGAGCAGTCGTCGGAAGTGCTCTCCATGCGCCTCCAGCCAGACGAAGATACTACTAATACTCACAGTGTGTTAATTAGTGTCTGTATCATCATCGGTGGTAGTAGTAGTACCAAGTGCCAAGGAAAACCGACCAGTGCATGTGTGTGTGACCAAGTGCGGGCGGACTACCGCCCTGTGAAGTGAGTGCGTCACCGCGCACCTGCAAGGACACCTGCGCGCGCCTACATGCGCGCCCACCGGATCCAGCGACCCCGTAAGTTGCCACACCCGCTCGCCTCAGAGGCGGCTATTGTATTTCTTTTGTTCTGTCGCATTAGGCGACCGACGAATACTCACCTAAGCGTACCCAAGACGCTGGGATTTTTATTGTATAGATTTTAGGTTTTACACCCCGCCGCAAGGCGAGACAATAAAATCGGTTTTCTCGCGGACGGGCCTTAAGCCCCAAAGCGAAATAGCGATGGACGCCAGCACGATGCAGGCATTCTTTCAGGCGGCCAGCCCCGAACTATGGGCTTCCTTCATGCGCCATCTAGAAGCTCCGCGGGTCGCCTTCAGCGACAGCCCGCAATCACCGGACCCATCACCAAACGAAACCGCAACCGTAGCGCCTTCCGCGCGCCCTGCCACCTCCGCCTCTCCCCGATCACGGTCGACCTCCGACTCAGACTCGGAGTCCTCCGCATCGGACATGGAGGTAGGGCCTGAATCAACCGGACGAGGGCTTCACCCTCGTCACCAACAAGAGGAAACGCTCGCTCAGCCGGCCGTCGTCAATACGGCCACGTATCCAGGCCGGGTTCAGTCTCGCCGACCGCCACACCGGCGAAGAAGGCAGCCCCTCAGGCTCGCCAAGCGCCCCCTGCGGAGCGCAAAACGAAGCCCCGCCCTGTTATCCTACAGGAAAAGTCCAAATGGACTGACGTCTCCAGGTGGTTCGCCACCTAAAAATATCGTGCCCTAAGGCTCAAAACACGCCACAAGGCATACGCTTGAACCTACAGACGGTAGGTGACTTCCGCGCGGCCACGAAACTGCTGCGCGAGAAAACATAGGTTTCCACACCTATGCCCTCCCGGAAGAAAGGAAACTCCGGGTCGTTATTCGCGGTCTCCCATTCCAGAAAGAACTGGAGGAAGTGATCCGATCCCTTAAGGATCAAGACCTCCCAATCCTCGATGCGCGCAGGATGACAGATCCGCGCACAAAACCAATGCCCTAATTCTGGCCACCCTGGACCTGACTCCAGAAGGCAAGGCCATTTTCAATCTCAAGACCCTTTGCGGCCTCTCCGGCATATCTGTGGAGGCCCCCCTCAAACGCGGACTCGTTGGACAGTGTCATCGCTGTCAATTTTACGGCCACTCGGCCAGAAACTGTTTGCCAGGCCCAGATGCGTCAAATGCATCGGGGACTATAGCACCGGACTGTTCGCGCCCCTCCGGAGCGACAGAGCCCCAGCGTGCTGCCTATGCGAGGCAGAGGGCCACCCAGCGAGTTATCGCGGGTGTCCCAAAGCGCCGCAGAGGCAACGCGGCGGGACTACTCAAAATGGCAAAAGCCAAACCAAAAGCGACACCAACCCCAGCCATCCCCGTAAGGGCCGCGCCTGCTCCCAGGCCCGCCCCACTCCAGCTGCAGCTCCAGCTCCAGCCCCAAACCCGCTGCCCCTTGCAAGCCCCTAAGGCCCCTGCAAAGCCAGCCTGGGCAATGCCTCCTGCTATGGCGCGCAAACAAGTCGCGCCTATCACTAGGCCAAACCCCTTCCCCGTGCAGCCTGCCACCTCAGCGCAGGCCACACCTCAACCTCTGGGTATGCAAAACCCAATTACTTACTCGCTTAACTTCATCAGCTCGCTCGATTTCAACGCCCTGGAGGACCTCACCAACATGGGGATCCGCCTCCAGCAGGCCAAAACGCCCTTCGAAATGCTGCAGATCACTGCAGAACACATGGGCACCATACGCTCCTTCTGGGCTCTCCAGAATGGTCCCATGCCCAGTAGGGCAACCCCCTAGTTCTGTCTCCAATGGCTAACACACCATTAGGTCGAGTCAAACCCCGCTCTCTGACTGTCTCGTATTTCAACGCGGACGGACTCCAGGTCTCAAAAGGACGAAGTAGCGATCCATTTAAAGAAACACAACGTCGACGTTATGCTGGTGCAAGAAACCTTCTTAAAACCTAGCCACAGCGATCCCAAGATCGCAAATTACAGAGTCATCCGTGGTGACAGGTTGTCCGCCCGCAAAGGCGGCACCCTGATCTACTACAAAGGTGCTTGCACTGCGTACCGCTCGAGGTTCCGCGATTAACAAACATAGAAGCCACCGCGTGTAGGGTGGCTATGACCGGTCATAGCCCGATAGTTATCGCCTCGGTTTATCTATCACCGACGAAAACAGTTCTAGAATCGGACATCAGGACCCTAATCAACCTAGGGCCGTCGGTCGTCTTAGCAGGCGACCTAAACAGCAAACATGCCTCCTGGCATTCGACAAGGGAGAACAAAACGGCAAGGCGCTTCACGCCCTCATGGGCTCTTATAGCTTCGACATTATAGCCCCGTCTCCCCGACACGTTACGCTCTAAACTTTACACGTCAAACACCCGACGTTTTAGATGTGCGTTAATCAAAATATCATCCTAGCGGTCGACTCCATCGAACCGCTACACGAATTATCATCGGATCATAGGCCGGTGCTCCTCAAGCTGGGCCAATCGACAGGCGAGGTCCCTCAGACCAAAACCATAGTCAACTGGCGTGCTCTCGAAGGTAAACTCAGAGCCACGACCACCCAGCAGCTAGATATTTCAACTAACGAGATCGACTCACCCGACAAGGCGTTTCGGGCGATCGACTCTTTAACTTCACACCTTAGCTCGGCCGTCGAAGACTCGAAAGGACGGTCCCCACGTCGACCGATCAATTCGGGGTCCTTCCCTCGAGTCTCCGCCGACTGATAAGATCAAAAAATCGCGCGGCAAAGCTTCACGATAGATACCCGACGGATGTTAATCGCGTTAGACTGCGCCACCTCCAAAGGGAGGTCAAAGAGCGCATAAAATCTTACAACGATCAAAAATGGGGCGACCTGCTAGCAGACCTCGAGCCTTCGAATACCGCCTACTGGCGTGTGGCGCAGGGTCTCAAAGCAGACACCATCACACAAATGCCGCCTCTAATTTTACCGGATAACGCTACTCTCGCATTCGACGACTCAGAGAAAGCCGAATATCTCGCGGACAGTCTAGAGAGCCAATGCTCCCCGTCGAACTCCCCCCGCGGACCAAGACCACCTCCGAAAGGTGAACGCCGACGTGGCGCTTAGGGCGTCGTTACCACCAGCGGGCGAACCGTTAGAACCCGTGACCACCGACGAGGTCACCAACATTATAAAAAACCTCAAAAAGAGGTCAGCTCCCGGTCCCGACGGGATTAACAATAAAATAATTAAAGCGCTTCCCGCTAATATCATCTGCCTCCTTGTGGCAATATTCAATACACTCCTCTCCAGCTGCTCCTTCCCGGATGCCTGGAAGGAAGCGGACGTCATCGGGATACCCAAACCGCACAAACCGCGGAACCTCCCCACCAGCTATCGCCCAATCAGTCTCCTGAACTCCGTGGGCAAGGTATACGAAAGGATTATTCTTAGGCGACTTAAAGAACACGTCCTAGCTAATAGATTACTTCCCGACGAACAGTTCGGGTTTAGGAATACGCACTCCTGCGTTCAACAGGCCTTCCGCTTAACGGAACACATTCTCGCAGGGCTAACCCTGAAAAACCCCATCGGTACTGGTGCACTATTCTTCGATGTCGCAAAGGCATTCGACAAGGGAGAACAAAACGGCAAGGCGCTTCACGCCCTCATGGGCTCTTATAGCTTCGACATTATAGCCCCGTCTCCCCGACACGTTACGCTCTAAACTTTACACGTCAAACACCCGACGTTTTAGATATTGCGTTAATCAAAAATATCATCCTAGCGGTCGACTCCATCGAACCGCTACACGAATTATCATCGGATCATAGGCCGGTGCTCCTCAAGCTGGGCCAATCGACAGGCGAGGTCCCTCAGACCAAAACCATAGTCAACTGGCGTGCTCTCGAAGGTAAACTCAGAGCCACGACCACCCAGCAGCTAGATATTTCAACTAACGAGATCGACTCACCTGACAAGGCGTTTCGGGCGATCGACTCTTTAACTTCACACCTTAGCTCGGCCGTCGAAGACTCGAAAAGGACGGTCCCCACGTCGACCGATCAATTCGGGGTCCTTCCCTCGAGTCTCCGCCGACTGATAAGATCAAAAAATCGCGCGGCAAAGCTTCACGATAGATACCCGACGGATGTTAATCGCGTTAGACTGCGCCACCTCCAAAGGGAGGTCAAAGAGCGCATAAAATCTTACAACGATCAAAAATGGGGCGACCTGCTAGCAGACCTCGAGCCTTCGAATACCGCCTACTGGCGTGTGGCGCAGGGTCTCAAAGCAGACACCATCACACAAATGCCGCCTCTAATTTTACCGGATAACGCTACTCTCGCATTCGACGACTCAGAGAAAGCCGAATATCTCGCGGACAGTCTAGAGAGCCAATGCTCCCCGTCGAACTCCCCCGCGGACCAAGACCACCTCCGAAAGGTGAACGCCGACGTGGCGCTTAGGGCGTCGTTACCACCAGCGGGCGAACCGTTAGAACCCGTGACCACCGACGAGGTCACCAACATTATAAAAAACCTCAAAAAGAGGTCAGCTCCCGGTCCCGACGGGATTAACAATAAAATAATTAAAGCGCTTCCCGCTAATATCATCTGCCTCCTTGTGGCAATATTCAATACACTCCTCTCCAGCTGCTCCTTCCCGGATGCCTGGAAGGAAGCGGACGTCATCGGGATACCCAAACCGCACAAACCGCGGAACCTCCCCACCAGCTATCGCCCAATCAGTCTCCTGAACTCCGTGGGCAAGGTATACGAAAGGATTATTCTTAGGCGACTTAAAGAACACGTCCTAGCTAATAGATTACTTCCCGACGAACAGTTCGGGTTTAGGAATACGCACTCCTGCGTTCAACAGGCCTTCCGCTTAACGGAACACATTCTCGCAGGGCTAACCCTGAAAACCCCATCGGTACTGGTGCACTATTCTTCGATGTCGCAAAGGCATTCGACAAAGTCTGGCACAACGGTTTAATTTATAAACTTCACTCCATCAACATACCAGACAGGCTCGTGCACATCATACGAGCCTTCTTGTCGAATCGCACTTTTCGATATCGAGTCGACGGCACGCGCTCCTCAAGCCGGCCGCTCCTAGCAGGTGTCCCTCAGGGCTCCGTTCTTTCCCCTCTTATTCTCACTTTACACAAGTAATGTCCCGAAAGATCCGCAGGTCAGTCTTGCGCTTTTCGCAGACGATACCGCCCTATACTATTCAAACTTACACAAGGGCCATATCACCATCCGACTCCAAGCCGCAGCCAACCGCCTCGCCGAGTGGTTTCGGTTATGGAGAATCGAAATTAACCCGGATAAAAGTGCAGCAGTCTTCTTCTGGAGGCTCATCCGATCCATTCTGCACTGCATCAGTACCTAACCGTAGAAAGCTAGGACGTATCACGATCTTCGACCGTCCCATTCCTGGGTAGAAACGGTCAAATACCTAGGGTCACCTTTGACCGTAAACTCAACTTCCGTCCGCATATTATAAATGCGAGGAATAAGGCCGCGTTTGTCATGAGCCGGCTTCACCCGCTCATCTGCGCTAAAAGCAAAATGTCCTTAAGACACAAACTCCTTCTATATAAGACCTGCGTAAGGCCTATTATGACCTACGCCTGCGTCGTCTTCGCCCACGTAGCCGAAATCAAAATTAAACAACTCCAAACGGTTCAAAACCGTTTCACTAGAATCGCAACCGGAGCAGAGCCGTACCAACGCAACATCGATCTGCACAGTGACTTACACCTCGTCACCATACCGGAATACCTCAAATCTCTCTCGCAGCGCTTCTTCGAGAAAGCGCTTTCGCATTCTAACCCGCTAGTGGTAAACGCCGCAACCTACGATCCGGATCCGAATCCGGTAACTACGAACCGTAGACCCCGTCACGTCCTCGACGACCCCCACTTCATGGGGGAACCAAACGCCAGTCCGTCCTCAACGGACCCCGGACCCACACAGTGCAAACACCTCGTCGCGTCGCCCTCGCCTCCGAGCGCGACGCAATCTTCGCGACACCGCGTCAGGGCGGTTCTCACCGCCCACAGCTTCCGATTGATATGATAACAGGTGGCGTCCGTCAGAGGCTAGGTTCGCATACCGAAACCTCGGACGGTCATTAGTCATCACCATCCATTCTCCACTCGGGAGAATCACAATATAGCTAGGGAACTGGCAACTTGGGTGGCATCATTAGATAGGTGTGAGATCAAAGAGTAGAGCGACACGCTCAGTTTATGAGCGCTTTGTGTAAGTAAGAGAACCACAGTAGGCAAAACACGGTTAAAATAAAACCAGCTCACGGACCCTCAGTTCCGTGAGCCCTGTATCCGATGAAGCTGTAAGAGCCGCATAGGCTAACAGCATAAACATCAACAGAATCTAGATAACTAGAAATGAACTGAATGCGGCACGAGAACGGTGTCTAATAATTAGACTACACAAATACTACAAGAAAAACTGTTTGGAGATACTATGGACTTAATAACGAGAGGATATAGGTGATTTCCTATAAAACAGGGCTTTACCAATAGTGGTATAGACCACGGTTTCAAAGAAAAAGTCGATTTTTCCTAATTCTGTGTGTTTTCTTACAGGTTTTACCTGATTCGATGCTTGTGAACTGGGACTGACCGGCCGAGAGCAAAAACAGCACGAAAAAGGAAGAAACAAAATGTTTAGAATTCCATTAAAATTACGTAAGTATAAAACTGAAGGTAAGCGATTATAACTAGAAATGGCCTGAATGCGGCACGAGAACGGTGTCTAATGATTAGACTACACAAATGCTACAAGAAAAACTGTTTGGAGATACTATGGACTTAATAACGAGGAGGATATAGGTGATTTCCTATAAAACAGGGCTGTACCACTATAACGCGGTTTCAAAGAAAAAGTCGATTTTTCCTAATTCTCAGTCTTTTCTTTCCAGGTTTCGCTTGATTCAACGGTTGTGGACCGGGACTGACCTACCCAGAGCTAAACCAGCACGAAAACGAGGAAATAAAATTTTTACAAGTGCAATAAAATTACGTAGATATAAAACTGAAGGTAGCGATTATAACTAGAAATGAACTGAATGCGGCACGAGAACGATGTCTAATAATTAGACTACACAAATACTACAAGAAAAACTGTTTGAGATACTATGAACTTAATAACGAGGAGGATATAGGTGATTTCCTATAAAACAGGGCTTTACCAATAGTGGTATAGACCACGGTTTCAAAAGAAAAGTCGATTTTTCCTAATTCTGTGTGTTTTCTTACAGGTTTTACCTTATTCGATGCTTGTGAACTGGGACTGACCGGCCGAGAGCAAAACAGCACGAAAAGGAAGAAACAAAAATGTTCAGAATTCCATTAAAATTACGTAAGTATAAAACTGAAGGTAGCGATTATAACTAGAAATGGCCTGAATGCGGCTTTGAGAACGGTGTCTAATAATTAGACTACACAAATACTACAAGAAAAACTGTTTGGAGATACTATGGACTTAATAACGAGAGGATATAGGTGATTTCCTATAAAACAGGGCTTTACCAATAGTGGTATAGACCACGTTTTCAAAGAAAAAGTCGATTTTTCCTAATTCTGTGTGTTTTCTTACAGGTTTTACCTGATTCGATGCTTAATGAACTGGGACTGACCGGCCGAGAACAAAAACAGCACGAAAAGGAAGAAACAAAATGTTTAGAATTCCATTAAAATTACGTAAGTATAAAACTGAAGGTAAGCGATTATAACTAGAAATGGCCTGAATGCGGCACGAGAACGATGTCTAATAATTAGACTACACAAATACTACAAGAAAAACTGTTTGGAATACTATGGACTTAATAACGAGAGGATATAGGTGATTTCCTATAAAACAGGGCTGTACAACTATAACGCGGTTTCAAAGAAAAAGTCGATTTTTCCTAATTCTCAGTCTTTTCTTTCCAGGTTTCGCTTGATTCAACGGTTGTGGACCGGGACTGACCTACCAGAGCTAAACCAGCACGAAATACGAAGAAATAAAATTTTACAAGTGCAATAAAATTACGTAATTATAAAACTAAAAATAACAGATTAGAACTAGAAATGGCCGTAATGCGGCGCAAGATGAGTATCTAACGATAAGGTTAAACAGATGCTACAATAAAAACAAATTTGGACTGCTTGAGATTCTAATACACAAAGATATCGGTGAATTCCTATAAAACGGGACATCACCACACTACACCTCGGTTTCAAAGAAAAAGTCGATTTTTCTAATTCTCAGTCTTTTCTTTCCACATTTCGCCTGATTCAAAGGTTGTGGACCGGGACTGACCTACCCAGAGCTAAACCAGCACGAAAAACGAAGAAATAAAATTTTACAAGTGCAATCAAATTACGTAATTATAAAACTAAAACAACAGATTAGAACTAGAAATGGCCGAAATGCGGCGCAAGATGAGTATCTATCGATAAGGTTAAACGAATGCTAAAACAGGGCTTTACCACGAAAACTCGGTTTCAAAGAAAAAGTCGATTTTTCCTAATTCTCAGTCTTTTCTTTCCAGGTTTCGCTTGATTCAACGGTTGTGGACCAGGACTGACCTACCCAGAGCTAAACCAGCACGAAATACGAAGAAATAAAAATTTTACAAGTGCAATAAAATTACGTAAATATAAAACTGAAGGTAGCGATTATAACTAGAAATGAACTGAATGCGGCACGAGAACGGTGTCTAATGATTAGACTACACAAATACTACAAGAAAAAACTGTTTGAGATACTATGGACTTAATAACGAGGAGGATATAGGTGATTTCCTATAAAACAGGGCTTTAATAATAGTGGTATAGACCACGGTTTCAAAGAAAAAGTCGATTTTTCCTAATTCTGTGTGTTTTCTTACAGGTTTTAAATGATTCAATGCTTGTGAACTGGGACTGACCGGCCGAGAACAAAAACAGCACGAAAAGGAAGAAACAAAATGTTTAGGAATTCCATTAAAATTACGTAAGTATAAAACTGAAGGTAAGCGATTATAACTAGAAATGGCCTGAATGCGGCACGAGAACGGTGTCTAATGATTAGACTACACAAATACTACAAGAAAAACTGTTTGGAATACTATGGACTTAATAACGAGGATATAGGTGATTTCTATAAAACAGGGCTGTACCACTAAAACTCGGTTTCAAAAGAAAAGTCGATTTTTCCTAATTCTCAGTCTTTTCTTTCCAGGTTTCGCTTGATTCAACGGTTGTGGACCGGGAATGACCTACCCAGAGCAAAACCAGCACGAAATACGAAGAAATAATTTTTTTTACAAGTGCAATAAAATTATGTAATTATAAAACTAAAAATAACAGATTAGAACTAGAAATGGCCGAAATGCGGCGCAAGATGAAGTATCTAACGATAAGGTTAAACAGATGCTACAATAAAAACAAATTTGGACTGCTTGAGATTCTAATACACAAGATATCGGTGAATTCCTATAAAACAGGACATCACCACACTACACCTCGGTTTCAAAGAAAAAGTCGATTTTTCTAATTCTGTGTGTTTTTCTTACAGGTTTTACCTGATTCGATGCTTGTGAACTGGGACTGACCGGCCGAGAACAAAAACAGCACGAAAAAGGAAGAAACAAAATGTTTAGGAATTCCATTAAAATTACGTAAGTATAAAACTGAAGGTAAGCGATTATAACTAGAAATGGCCTGAATGCGGCACGAGAACGGTGTCTAATAATTAGACTACACAAATACTACAAGAAAAAACTGTTTGGAGATACTATGGACTTAATAACGAGAGGATATAGGTGATTTCTTATAAAACAGGGCTGTAATAATAGTGGTATAGACCACGGTTTCAAAAGAAAAGTCGATTTTTCCTAATTCTCAGTCTTTTCTTTCCAGGTTTCGCTTGATTCAACGGTTGTGGACCGGGACTGACCTACCCAGAGTAAAACCAGCACGAAATACGAAGAAATAAAAATTTTTTTACAAGTGCAATAAAATTACGTAAATATAAAACTGAAGGTAAGCGATTATAACTAGAAATGAACTGAATGCGGCACGAGAACGGTGTCTAATGATTAGACTACACAAATACTACAAGAAAAACTGTTTGAGATACTATGGACTTAATAACGAGGAGGATATAGGTGATTTCCTATAAAACAGGGCTTTACCAATAGTGGTATAGACCACGGTTTCAAAGAAAAAGTCGATTTTTCTAATTCTGTGTGTTTTTCTTACAGGTTTTACCTGATTCGATGCTTGTGAACTGAGACTGACCGGCCGAGAGCAAAAACAGCACGAAAAGGAAGAAACAAAATGTTTAGAATTCCATTAAAATTACGTAAGTATAAAACTGAAGGTAAGCGATTATAACTAGAAATGGCCTGAATGCGGCACGAGAACGGTGTCTAATAATTAGACTACACAAATACTACAAGAAAAACTGTTTGAGATACTATGGACTTAATAACGAGAGGATATAGGTGATTTCCTATAAAACAGGGCTGTACCACTATAACGTTGTTTCAAAGAAAAGTCGATTTTTTCCTAATTCTCAGTCTTTTCTTTCCAGGTTACGCTTGATTCAACGGTTGTGGACCGGGACTGACCTACCAGAGCAAAACCAGCACGAAAAACGAGGAAATAATTTTTTACAAGTGCAATAAAATTACGTAAATATAAAACTGAAGGTAAGCGATTATAACTAGAAATGAACTGAATGCGGCACGAGAACGGTGTCTAATGATTAGACTACACAAATACTACAAGAAAAACTGTTTGAGATACTATGGACTTAATAACGAGGATATAGGTGATTTCCTATAAAACAGGGCTTTACCAATAGTGGTATAGACCACGGTTTCAAAGAAAAAAGTCGATTTTATCCTAATTCTGTGTGTTTTTCTTACAGGTTTTACCTGATTCGATGCTTGTGAACTGGGACTGACCGGCCGAGAGCAAAAACAGCACGAAAAGGAAGAAACAAAATGTTTAGAATTCCATTAAAATTACGTAAGTATAAAACTGAAGGTAAGCGATTATAACTAGAAATGAACTGAATGCGGCACGAGAACGGTGTCTCATGATTAGACTACACAAATACTACAAGAAAAACTGTTTGGAGATACTATGGACTTAATAACGCGAGGATATAGGTGATTTCCGATAAAACAGGGCTTTACCACTAAAACTCGGTTACAAAGAAAAGTCGATTTTTCCTAATTCTCAGTCTTTTCTTTCCAGGTTTCCTTGATTCAACGGTTGTGGACCAGGACTGACCTACCAGAGCTAAACCAGCACGAAAAACGAAATAATTTTTACAAGTGCAATAAAATTACGTAAATATAAAACTGAAGGAAAGCGATTATAACTAGAAATGAACTGAATGCGGCACGAGAACGGTGTCTAATGATTAGACTACACAAATACTACAAGAAAAACTGTTTGAGATACTATGAACTTAATAACGAGAGGATATAGGTGATTTCCTATAAAACAGGGCTTTACCAATAGTGGTATAGACCACGGTTTCAAAGAAAAAGTCAATTTTTCCTAATTCTGTGTGTTTTTCTTACAGGTTTTACCTTATTCGATGCTTGTGAACTGGGACTGACCGGCCGAGCAAAAACAGCACGAAAAGGAAGAAACAAAAATGTTTAGAATTCCATTAAAATTACGTAAATATAAAACTGAAGGTAAGCGATTATAACTAGAAATGGCCTGAATGCGGCACGAGAACGGTGTCTAATAATTGGAGCTACACAAATACTACAAGAAAAACTGTTTGGAGATACTATGGACTTAATAACGAGAGGATATAGGTGATTTCTATAAAACAGGGCTGTACCACTATAACGTTGTTTCAAAGAAAAAAGTCAATTTTTCCTAATTCTCAGTCTTTTCTTTCCAGGTTTCGCCTGATTCAACGGTTATGGACCGGGACTGACCTACCAGAGCTAAACCAGCACGAAAAACGAAGAAATAAAATTTTTACAAGTGCAATAAAATTACGTAATTATAAAACTAAAAATAACAGATTAGAACTAGAAATGGCCGAAATGCGGCGCAAGATGAGTATCTAACGATAAGGTTAAACGAATGCTACAATAAAAACAAATTTGGACTGCTTGAGATTCTAATACACAAGATATCGGTGAATTCCTATAAAACAGGACATCACCACTACACCTCGGTTTCAAAGAAAAGTCGATTGTTTTCTAATTCTGTGTGTTTTTCTTACAGGTTTTACCTGATTCGATGCTTGTGGACCAGGACTGATCGGCCGAGAGCAAAAACAGCACGAAAAACGAAGAAATAAAATTTTTACAAGTGCAATAAAATTGCGTAAATATAAAACTGAAGGAAAGCGATTATAACTAGAAATGAACTGAATGCGGCACGAGAACGGTGTCTAATAATTAGACTACACAAATACTACAAGAAAAACTGTTTGAGATACTATGGACTTAATAACGAGGAGGATATAGGTGATTTCCTATAAAACAGGGCTTTACCAATAGTGGTATAGACCACTGTTTCAAAGAAAAAGTCGATTTTTCCTAATTCTGTGTGTTTTTCTTACAGGTTTTACCTTATTCGATGCTTGTGAACTGGGACTGACCGGCCGAGAGCAAAAACAGCACGAAAAGGAAGAAACAAAATGTTTAGAATTCCATTAAAATTACGTAAGTATAAAACTGAAGGTAAGCGATTATAACTAGAAATGGCCTGAATGCGGCACGAGAACGGTGTCTCATGATTAGACTACACAAATACTACACGAAAAACTGTTTGGAGATACTATGGACTTAATAACGAGGATATAGGTGATTTCCGATAAAACAGGGCTTTACCACTAAAACTCGGTTTCAAAGGAAAAATCGATTTTTCTAATTCTGTGTTTTTCTTACAGGTTTTACCTGATTCGATGCTTGTGAACTTGGACTGACCGGCCGAGAGCAAAAACAGCACGAAAAGGAAGAAACAAAAATGTTTAGAATTCCATTAAAATTACGTAAGTATAAAACTGAAGGTAAGCGATTATAACTAGAAATGGCCTGAATGCGGCACGAGAACGGTGTCTAATAATTAGACTACGCAAATACTACAAGAAAAAACTGTTTGGAGATACTATGGACTTAATAACGAGAGGATATAGGTGATTTCCTATAAAACAGGGCTGTACCACTATAACGTTGTTTCAAAGAAAAAGTCGATTTTTTCCTTATTCTCAGTCTTTTCTTTCCAGGTTTCGCTTGATTCAACGGTTGTGGACCGGGACTGACCTACCCAGAGCAAAACCAGCAGAAAACGAGGAAATAAATTTTTACAAGTGCAATAAAATTACGTAAATATAAAACTGAAGGTAAGCGATTATAACTAGAAATGAACTGAATGCGGCACGAGAACGGTGTCTAATGATTAGACTACACAAATACTACAAGAAAAAACTGTTTGAGATACTATGGACTTAATAACTTGAGAGGATATAGGTGATTTCCTATAAAACAGGGCTTTACCAATAGTGGTATAGACCACGGTTTCAAAGAAAAAGTCGATTTTTCCTAATTCTGTGTGTTTTTCTTACAGGTTTTACCTGATTCGATGCTTGTGAACTGGGACTGACCGGCCGAGAGCAAAAACAGCACGAAAAGGAAGAAACAAAATGTTTGGGATTCCATTAAAATTACGTAAGTATAAAACTGAAGGTAAGCGATTATAACTAGAAATGGCCTGAATGCGGCACGAGAACGGTGTCTAATAATTAGACTACACAAATACTACAAGAAAAAACTGTTTGGAGATACTATGGACTTAATAACGAGAGGATATAGGTGATTTCCTATAAAACAGGGCTGTACCACTATAACGTTGTTTCAAAGAAAAAGTCGATTTTTCTAATTCTGTGTGTTTTTCTTACAGGTTTTACCTGATTCGATGCTTGTGAACTGGGACTGACCGGCCGAGAGCAAAAACAGCACGAAAAACGAGGAAATAATTTTTTTTACAAGTGCAATAAAATTACGTAAATATAAAACTGAAGGTAAGCGATTATAACTAGAAATGAACTGTATGCGGCACGAGAACGGTGTCTAATGATTAGACTACACAAATACTACAAGAAAAAACTGTTTGAGATACTATGGACTTAATAACGAGAGGATATAGGTGATTTCCTATAAAACAGGGCTTTACCAATAGTGGTATAGACCACGGTTTCAAAGAAAAAGTCGATTTTATCCTAATTCTGTGTGTTTTTCTTAAAGGTTTTACCTAATTCGATGCTTGTGAACTGGGACTGACCGGCCGAGAGCAAAAACAGCACAAAAAGGAAGAAACAAAAATGTTTAGAATTCCATTAAAATTACGTAAGTATAAAACTGAAGGTAAGCGATTATAACTAGAAATGGCCTGAATGCGGCACGAGAACGGTGTCTCATGATTAGACTACACAAATACTACACGAAAAAACTGTTTGGAGATACTATGGACTTAATAACGCGAGGATATAGGTGATTTCCGATAAAACAGGGCTTTACCACTAAAACTCGGTTACAAAGAAAAAGTCGATTTTTTCCTTATTCTCAGTCTTTTCTTTCCAGGTTTCGCTTGATTCAACGGTTGTGGACCGGGACTGACCGATCCAGAGCAGCACGAAAAACGAAGAAATAAAAATTATTACAAGTTCAACAAAATTACGTAATTATAAATCTAAAAATAACTGATTAGAACTAGAAATGGCCGAAATGCGGCGCAAGATGAGTATCTAACGATAAAGTTAAACGAATGCTACAATAAAAAACAAATTTGGACTGCTTGAGACTCTAATACACAAAGATATTGGTGAATTCCTATAAAACAGGACTTCACCACTACACCTCGGTTTCAAAGAAAAAGTCGATTTTTTCTAATTCTGTGTGTTTTCTTACAGGTTTTACCTGATTTGATGCTTAATGGACCGGGACTGATCGGCCGAGAGCAAAAACAACACGAAAAACGAGGAAATAAAATTTTTACAAGTGCAATAAAATTACGTAAATATAAAACTGAAGGTAAGCGATTATAACTAGAAATGGCCTGAATGCGGCACGAGAACGGTGTCTAATGATTAGACTACACAAATACTACAAGAAAAACTGTTTGGAATACTATGGACTTAATAACGAGAGGATATAGGTGATTTCCTATAAAACAGGGCTTTACCAATAGTGGTATAGACCACGGTTTCAAAGAAAAAGTCGATTTTTCCTAATTCTGTGTGTTTTCTTACAGGTTTTACCTGATTCGATGCTTGTGAACTGAGACTGACCGGCCGAGCAAAACAGCACGAAAAGGAAGAAACAAAATGTTTAGGATTCCATTAAAATTACGTAAGTATAAAACTGAAGGTAAGCGATTATAACTAGAAATGGCCTGAATGCGGCACGAGAACGGTGTCTAATAATTAGACTACGCAAATACTACAAGAAAAAACTGTTTGGAGATACTATGGACTTAATAACGAGAGGATATAGGTGATTTCCTATAAAACAGGGCTGTACCACTATAACGTTGTTTCAAAGAAAAAGTCGATTTTTTCCTAATTCTCAGTCTTTTCTTTCCAGGTTTCGCTTGATTCAACGGTTGTGGACCGGGACTGACCTACCCAGAACAAAACCAGCACGAAAAACGAGGAAATAAAATTTTTACAAGTGCAATAAAATTACGTAAATATAAAACTGAAGGTAAGCGATTATAACTAGAAATGAACTGTATGCGGCACGAGAACGGTGTCTAATGATTAGACTACACAAATACTACACGAAAAACTGTTTGAGATACTATGGACTTAATAACGCGAGGATATAGGTGATTTCCTATAAAACAGGGCTTTACCAATAGTGGTATAGACCACGGTTTCAAAGAAAAAGTCGATTTTTCCTAATTCTGTGTGTTTTCTTACAGGTTTTACCTGATTCGATGCTTGTGAACTGGGACTGACCGGCCGAGAGCAAAACAGCACGAAAAGGAAGAAACAAAATGTTTAAATTCCATTAAAATTACGTAAGTATAAAACTGAAGGTAGCGATTATAACTAGAAATGAACTGAATGCGGCACGAGAACGGTGTCTCATGATTAGACTACAAATACTACACGAAAAACTGTTTGGAGATACTATGGACTTAATAACGCGAGGATATAGGTGATTTCCGATAAAACAGGGCTTTACCACTAAAACTCGGTTTCAAAGAAAAAGTCGATTTTTCCTAATTCTCAGTCTTTTCTTTCCACATTTCGCCAGATTCAAAGGTTGTGGACCGGGACTGACCGATCAGAGCAAAACCAGCACGAAAAACGAAGAAATAAAATTTTTACAAGTGCAATAAAATTACGTAATTATAAAACTAAAACAACAGATAAGAACTAGAAATGGCCGAAATGCGGCGCAAGATGAGTATCTAACGATAAGGTTAAACGAATGCTAAAACAGGGCTTTACCACTAAAACTCGGTTTCAAAGAAAAAGTCGATTTTTCCTAATTCTCAGTCTTTTCTTTCCAGGTTTCGCTTGATTCAACGGTTGTGGACCGGGACTGACCGATCAGAGCAAAACCAGCACAGAAATACGAAGAAATAAAATTTTTACAAGTGCAATAAAATTACGTAATTATAAAACTAAAAATAACAGATTAGAACTAGAAATAGCCGAAATGCGGCGCAAGTTGAGTATCTAACGATAGGTTAAACGAATGCTACAATAAAAACAAATTTGGACTGCTTGAGATTCTAATACACAAAGATATCGGTGAATTCCTATAAAACAGGACATCACCACTACACCTCAGTTTCAAAGAAAAAAGTCGATTTTTTTTCTAATTCTGTGTGTTTTTTTTCTTACAGGTTTTACCTGATTCGATGCTTGTGAACTGGGACTGACCGGCCGAGAGCAAAACAGCACGAAAAAGGAAAAGAAACAAAATGTTTAAATTCCATTAAAATTACGTAAGTATAAAACTGAAGGTAAGCGATTATAACTAGAAATGGCCTGAATGCGGCACGAGAACGGTGTCTAATAATTAGACTACGCAAATACTACAAAGAAAAACTGTTTGGAGATACTATGGACTTAATAACGAGAGGATATAGGTGATTTCCTATAAAACAGGGCTGTACCACTATAACGTTGTTTCAAAGAAAAAAGTCGATTTTTCCTAATTCTCAGTCTTTTCTTTCCAGGTTTCGCTTGATTCAACGGTTGTGGACCGGGACTGACCTACAGAACAAAACCAGCACGAAAAACGAGGAAATAAAATTTTTACAAGTGCAATAAAATTACGTAATTATAAAACTAAAAATAACAGATTAGAACTAGAAATGGCCGAAATGCGGCGTAAGATGAGTATCTAACGATAAGGTTAAACAGATACAGAATAAAACAAATTTGGACTGTTTGAGATTCTAATACACAGAGATATCGGTGAATTCTATAAAACAGGACATCACCACACTACACCTCGGTTTCAAAGAAAAAGTCGATTTTTTTCTAATTCTGTGTGTTTTTCTTACAGGTTTTACCTGATTCGATGATTGTGAAGACAGGACTGACCGGCCGAGCAAAACAGCACGAAAAAGGAAGAAACAAAATGTTTAGAATTCCATTAAAATTACGTAAGTATAAAACTGAAGGTAAGCGATTATAACTAGAAATGGCCTGAATGCGGCACGAGAACGGTGTCTAATAATTAGACTACGCAAATACCTGAAAAACTGTTTGGAATACTATGGACTTAATAACGAGGAGGATATAGGTGATTTCCTATAAAACAGGGCTGTACCACTATAACGTTGTTTCAAAGAAAAGTCGATTTTTTCCTTATTCTCAGTCTTTTCTTTCCAGGTTTCGCTTGATTCAGCGGTTGTGGACCGGGACTGACCTGCAGAACAAAACCAGCACGAAAAACGAGGAAATAAAATTTTTACAAGTGCAATAAAATTACGTAATTATAAAACTAAAAATAACAGATTAGAACTAGAAATGGCCGAAATGCGGCGTAAGATGAGTATCTTACGATAAGATTAAACGAATGCAAGAATAAAAAACAAATTTGGACTGTTTGAGATTCTAATACACAGAGATATCGGTGAATTCCTATAAAACAGGACATCACCACTACACCTCGGTTTCAAAGAAAAAGTCGATTTTTTTCTAATTCTGTGTGTTTTTCTTACAGGTTTTACCTGATTCGATGATTGTGAACTGGGACTGACCGGCCGAGAGCAAAACAGCACGAAAAAGGAAGAAACAAAATGTTTAGAATTCCATTAAAATTACGTAATTATAAAACTAAAAATAACAGATTAGAACTAGAAATGGCCTAAATGCGGCACGAGAACGATGTCTAATAATTAGACTACACAAATACTACAAGAAAAACTGTTTGGAGATACTATGGACTTAATAACGAGAGGATATAGGTGATTTCCTATAAAACAGGGGCACAATACAACTATAACGCGGTTTCAAAGAAAAAGTCGATTTTTCCTAATTCTCCAGTCTTTTCTTTCAGGTTTCGCTTGATTCAACGGTTGTGGACCAGGACTGACCTACCAGAGCTAAACCAGCACAGAAATACGAAGAAATAAAAATTTTTACAAGTGCAATAAAATTACGTAATTATAAAACTAAAAATAACAGATTAGAACTAGAAATGGCCGTAATGCGGCGCAAGATGAGTATCTAACGATAAGGTTAAACGAATGCTACAATAAAAAACAAATTTGGACTGCTTGAGATTCTAATACACAGAGATATCGGTGAATTCCTATAAAACAGGACATCACCACTACACCTCGGTTTCAAAGAAAAAGTCGATTTTTTTCTAATTCTCAGTATTTTATTTAAACATTTCGCCTGATTCAAAGGTTGTGGACCGGGACTGACCCATCAAGAAACAAAACCAGCACGAAAAACGAAGAAATAAAATTTTTACAAGTGCAATAAAATTACGTAATTATAAAACTAAAACAACAACAGATTAGAACTAGAAATGGCCGAAATGCGGCGCAAGATGAGTATCTATCGATAAGGTTAAACGAATGCTAAAACAGGGCTTTACCACTAAAACTCAGTTTCAAAGAAAAGTCGATTTTCTAATTCTGTGTGTTTTCTTACAGGTTTACCTGATTCGATGCTTGTGAACTGGGACTGACCGATCAGAGCAAAACCAGCACGAAATACGAAGAAATAAGGCACTACCAAGTGCAATAAAATTACGTAAATATAAAACTGAAGGTAAGCGATTATAACTAGAAATGAACTGAATGCGGCACGAGAACGGTGTCTAATGATTAGACTACACAAATACTACAAGAAAAAACTGTTTGAGATACTATGGACTTAATAACGAGGAGGATATAGGTGATTTCCTATAAAACAGGGCTTTAATAATAGTGTAGACCACGGTTTCAAAGAAAAAGTCGATTTTTCCTAATTCTGTGTGTTTTCTTACAGGTTTTAAGAAATGATTCAATGCTTGTGAACTGGGACTGACCGGCCGAGAGCAAAACAGCACGAAAAAGGAAGAAACAAAATGTTTAGGAATTCCATTAAAATTACGTAAGTATAAAACTGAAGGTAAGCTTGATTATAACTAGAAATGGCCTGAATGCGGCTTTTGAGAACGGTGTCTAATAGTTAGACTACACAAATACTACAAGAAAAAACTGTTTGGAGATACTATGGACTTAATAACGAGAGGATATAGGTGATTTTTCTATAAAACAGGGCTGTACCACTAAAACAAGGTTTCAAAGAAAAGTCGATTTTTCCTAATTCTCAGTCTTTTCTTTCCAGGTTTCGCTTGATTCAGCGGTTGTGGACCGGGACTGACCTACCAGAGCTAAACCAGCACGAAATACGAAGAAATAATTTTTTTACAAGTGCAATAAAATTACGTAATTATAAAACTAAAAATAACAGATTAGAACTAGAAATGGCCGAAATGCGGCAAGATGAGTATCTAACGATAAGGTTAAACAGATGCTACAATAAAAACAAATTTGGACTGCTTGAGATTCTAATACACAGAGATATCGGTGAATTCCTATAAAACAGGACATCACCACACTACACCTCGGTTTCAAAGAAAAAGTCGATTTTTTCTAATTCTGTGTGTTTTCTTACAGGTTTACCTGATTCGATGCTTGTGAACTGGGACTGACCGGCCGAGAGCAAAACAGCACGAAAAAGGAAGAAACAAAATGTTTAGAATTCCATTAAAATTACGTAAATATAAAACTGAAGGTAAGCGATTATAACTAGAAATGGCCTGAATGCGGCACGAGAACGGTGTCTAATAATTAGACTACACAAATACTACAAGAAAAACTGTTTGAGATACTATGGACTTAATAACGAGAGGATATAGGTGATTTCCTATAAAACAGGGCTGTACCACTATAACGTTGTTTCAAAGAAAAAGTCGATTTTTCCTAATTCTCAGTCTTTTCTTTCCAGGTTTCGCTTGATTCAACGGTTGTGGACCGGGACTGACCTACCCAGAGCAAAACCAGCAGAAAAACGAGGAAATAAAATTTTTTTACAAGTGCAGCCATTGCGTAATTATAAAACTAAAAATAACAGATTAGAACTAGAAATGGCGAAATGCGGCGTAAGATGAGTATCTTACGATAAGATCAAGCAGATACAGGAATAAAAAACAAATTTGGACTGCTTGAGATTCTAATACACAGAGATATCGGTGAATTCCTATAAAACAGGACATCACCACTACACCTCGGTTTCAAAGAAAAAGTCGATTTTTCTAATTCTGTGTGTTTTCTTACAGGTTTTACCTGATTCGATGCTTGTGAACTGGGACTGACCGGCCGAGAGCAAAACAGCACGAAAAGGAAGAAACAAAATGTTTAGAATTCCATTAAAATTACGTAAGTATAAAACTGAAGGTAAGCTGATTATAACTAGAAATGGCCTGAATGCGGCACGAGAACGGTGTCTAATAATTAGACTACACAAATACTACAAGAAAAACTGTTTGGAGATACTATGGACTTAATAACGAGAGGATATAGGTGATTTCCTATAAAACAGGGCTTTACCACTAAAACTCGGTTTCAAAGAAAAAGTCGATTTTTTCCTAATTCTCAGTCTTTTCTTTCCAGGTTTCGCTTGATTCAACGGTTGTGGACCGGGACTGACCTACCCAGAACAAAACCAGCACGAAAAACGAAGAAATAAAAATTTTTACAAGTGCAATAAAATTACGTAATTATAAAACTAAAAATAACAGATTAGAACTAGAAATGGCCGTAATGCGGCGCAAGATGGTATCTAACGATAAGGTTAAACGAATGCTACAATAAAAACAAATTTGGACTGCTTGAGATTCTAATACACAAAGATATCGGTGATTCCTATAAAACAGGACATCACCACTACACCTCGGTTTCAAAGAAAAGTCGATTTTTTCTAATTCTGTGTGTTTTCTTACAGGTTTTACCTGATTCGATGCTTGTGAACTGGGACTGACCGGCCGAGAGCAAAAACAGCACGAAAAGGAAGAAACAAAATGTTTAGAATTCCATTAAAATTACGTAAATATAAAACTGAAGGTAAGCTGATTATAACTAGAAATGGCTGAATGCGGCACGAGAACGGTGTCTAATAATTAGACTACACAAATACTACAAGAAAAAACTGTTTGGAGATACTATGGACTTAATAGCAGGGATGCGTTGATTCCTATAAAACAGGGCTTTACCAATAGTGGTATAGACCACGGTTTCAAAGAAAAAGTCGATTTTTCCCTGAATTCTGTGTGTTTTCTTACAGGTTTTACCTGATTCGATGCTTGTGAACTGAGACTGACCGGCCGAGAGCAAAAACAGCACGAAAAGGAAGAAACAAAATGTTTAGGATTCCATTAAAATTACGTAAATATAAAACTGAAGGTAAGCTGATTATAACTAGAAATGGCCTGAATGCATTTTGAGAACGGTGTCTAATAATTAGACTACGCAAATACTACAAGAAAAAACTGTTTGGAGATACTATGGACTTAATAACGAGGAGGATATAGGTGATTTCCTATAAAACAGGGCTGTACCACTATAACGTTGTTTCAAAGAAAAAGTCGATTTTTTCCTAATTCTCAGTCTTTTCTTTCCAGGTTTCGCCTGATTCAACGGTTGTGGTTCAGGACTGACCTACCCAGAACAAAACCAGCACGAAAACGAAGAAATAAAATTTTTACAAGTGCAATAAAATTACGTAAATATAAAACTGAAGGTAAGCGATTATAACTAGAAATGAACTGGCCGTTTGAGAACGGTGTCTAATGATTAGACTACACAAATACTACAAGAAAAAACTGTTTGGAGATACTATGGACTTAATAACGAGAGGATATAGGTGATTTCCTATAAAACAGGGCTTTACCAATAGTGGTATAGACCACGGTTTCAAAGAAAAATTAGATTTTTTCTAATTCTGTGTGTTTTCTTACAGGTTTTACCTGATTCGATGCTTGTGAACTGGGACTGACCGGCCGAGAGCAAAAACAGCACGAAAAGGAAGAAACAAAAATGTTTAGAATTCCATTAAAATTACGTAATTATAAAACTGAAGGTAGCGATTATAACTGAAATGGCCTGAATGCGGCACGAGAACGGTGTCTAATGATTAGACTACACAAATACTACAAGAAAAAACTGTTTGGAGATACTATGGACATAATAACGAGAGGATATAGGTGATTTCCTAAAAAACAGGGCTTTACCACTAAAACTCGGTTTCAAAGAAAAAGTCGATTTTTCCTAATTCTCAGTCTTTTCTTTCCACATTTCGCCTGATTCAACGGTTGTGGACCGGGACTGACCTACCCAGAACAAAACCAGCACGAAAAACGAGGAAATAAATTTTTTTACAAGTGCAATAAAATTACGTAATTATAAAACTAAAAATAACAGATTAGAACTAGAAATGGCCGAAATGCGGCGCAAGATGAGTATCTATCGATAAGGTTAAACGAATGCTAAAACAGGGCTTTACCACTAAAACTCGGTTTCAAAGAAAAAGTCGATTTTTTCCTAATTCTCAGTCTTTTCTTTCCAGGTTTCGCTTGATTCAACGGTTGTGGACCGGGACTGACCTACCCAGAGCAAAACCAGCACGAAATACGAAGAAATAAAATTTTTACAAGTGCAATAAAATTACGTAATTATAAAACTAAAAATAACAGATTAGAACTAGAAATGGCCGAAATGCGGCGCAAGATGAGTATCTAACGATAAGGTTAAACGAATGCTACAATAAAAAACAAATTTGGACTGCTTGAGATTCTAATACACAAGATATCGGTGAATTCTATAAAACAGGACATCACCACTACACCTCGGTTTCAAAGAAAAAGTCGATTTTTCTAATTCTGTGTTTTCTTACAGGTTTTACCTGATTCGATGCTTGTGAACTGGGACTGACCGGCCGAGAGCAAAAACAGCACGAAAAGGAAGAAACAAAATGTTTAGAATTCCATTAAAATTACGTAAGTATAAAACTGAAGGTAAGCGATTATAACTAGAAATGGCTGAATGCGGCACGAGAACGGTGTCTAATAATTAGACTACACAAATACTACAAGAAAAACTGTTTGGAGATACTATGGACTTAATAACGAGAGGATATAGGTGATTTCCTATAAAACAGGGCTGTACCACTATAACGTTGTTTCAAAGAAAAAGTCGATTTTTTCTAATTCTCAGTCTTTTCTTTCCAGGTTTCGCCTGATTCAACGGTTGTGGACCGGGACTGACCTACCCAGAGCAAAACCAGCACGAAAAACGAAGAAATAAAATTTTTACAAGTGCAATAAAATTACGTAATTATAAAACTAAAATAACAGATTAGAACTAGAAATGGCCGAAATGCGGCGTAAGATGAGTATCTTACGATAAAGGTCATCTGGGAATAAAAACAAATTTGGACTGTTTGAGATTCCTTTAGAGATATCGGTGAATTCCTATAAAACAGGACATCACCACTACACCTCAGTTTCAAAGAAAAAGTCGATTTTTTTCTAATTCTGTGTGTTTTCTTACAGGTTTTACCTGATTCGATGATTGTGAACTGGGACTGACCGGCCGAGAGCAAAAACAGCACGAAAAGGAAGAAACAAAAATGTTTAGAATTCCATTAAAATTACGTAAGTATAAAACTGAAGGTAAGCGATTATAACTAGAAATGGCCTAAATGCGGCACGAGAACGATGTCTAATAATTAGACTACACAAATACTACAGAAAAACTGTTTGGAGATACTATGGACTTAATAACGAGAGGATATAGGTGATTTCCTATAAAACAGGACATCACCACTACACCTCGGTTTCAAAGAAAAAGTCGATTTTTCTAATTCTCAGTCTTTTCTTTCCAGGTTTCGCTTGATTCAACGGTTGTGGACCGGGACTGACCTACCCAGAGCTAAACCAGCACGAAATACGAAGAAATAAAATTTTTACAAGTGCAATAAAATTACGTAATTATAAAACTAAAATAACAGATTAGAACTAGAAATGGCCGTAATGCGGCGCAAGATGAGTATCTAACGATAAGGTTAAACGAATGCTACAATAAAAACAAATTTGGACTGCTTGAGATTCTAATACACAAAGATATCGGTGAATTCCTATAAAACAGGACATCACCACTACACCTCGGTTTCAAAGAAAAAGTCGATTTTTCTAATTCTCAGTCTTTTCTTTCCACATTTCGCCTGATTCAAAGGTTGTGGACCGGGACTGACCCATCCAGAGCAAAACCAGCACGAAAAACGAAATAAAATTTTTACAAGTGCAATAAAATTACGTAATTATAAAACTAAAAACAACAGATTAGAACTAGAAATGGCCGAAATGCGGCGCAAGATGAGTATCTAACGATAAGGTTAAACGAATGCTAAAACAGGGCTTTACCACTAAAACTCGGTTTCAAAGAAAAAGTCGATTTTTCCTAATTCTCAGTCTTTTCTTTCCAGGTTTCGCTTGATTCAACGGTTGTGGACCGGGACTGACCTACCAGAGCTAAACCAGCACGAAAAACGAAATAAAATTTTTACAAGTGCAATAAAATTACGTAAATATAAAACTGAAGGTAGCGATTATAACTAGAAATGAACTGAATGCGGCACGAGAACGGTGTCTAATGATTAGACTACACAAATACTACAAGAAAAACTGTTTGAGATACTATGGACTTAATAACGAGAGGATATAGGTGATTTCCTATAAAACAGGGCTTTACCAATAGTGGTATAGACCACGGTTTCAAAGAAAAAGTCGATTTTTCCTAATTCTGTGTGTTTTCCTTACAGGTTTTAAAATGATTCAATGCTTGTGAACTGGGACTGACCGGCCGAGCAAAAACAGCACGAAAAGGAAGAAACAAAAATGTTTAGAATTCCATTATACGTAAGTATAAAACTGAAGGTAAGCGATTATAACTAGAAATGGCCTGAATGCGGCACGAGAACGGTGTCTAATGAATTAGACTACACAAATACTACAAGGAAAAAACTGTTTGGAGATACTATGGACTTAACCAACGAGAGGATATAGGTGATTTTCTATAAAACGGGGCTGTACCACTAAAACAAGGTTTCAAAGAGAAAGTCGATTTTTTTCCCACAATTCTCAGTCTTTTCTTTCCAGGTTTCATTGTGGATTCAACAGTTTGTGGACCGGAATGACCTACCAGAGCAAAACCAGCACGAAATACAGAAGAAATAATTTTTTACAAGTGCAATAAAATTATGTAATTATAAAACTAAAAATAACAGATTAAAACAGAAATGGCGAAATCCACGGCGCAAAGATGAAGTATCTAACGATAAGAGTTAAACGAATGCTACAATAAAAACAAATTTGGACTGCTTGAGATTCTAATACACAAAGATATCAGTGAATTCTATAAAACAGAACATCACCACTACACATTGGTTTCAAAGAAAAAGTCGATTTTTCTAATTCTGTGTGTTTTCTTACAGGTTTTACTGGCCTACCTGCGCGCCCACCGGATCCAGCGACCCCGTAAGTTGCCACACCTGCTCGCCCAGAGGCGGCTATTGTATTTTTGTTCTGTCGCATTAGGCGACCGGACAGGTACTTCCACCCTAAGCGTACCCAAGACGCCAGGGATTTTATTGTATAGTTTTGTTTACACTCGCCGCGGGCGGGGACAATAAAATCGGTTTTATCGCGGACGCCTTGAAGCCCCAAAGCGAAATAGCGATGGACGCCAGCACAATGCAGGCATTCTTTCAGGCGGCCAGCCCCGAACCATGGGCTTCCTCTCATGCGCCATTTAGCTCCGCGGGTCGCCTTCAGCGACAGCCCGCAATCACCGGACCCATCACCAAACGAAACCGCAACCGTAAGGCCTTCCGCGCGCCCCGCCACCTCCGCCTCCCCGATCACGGGTCGACCTCCGACTCAGACTCGGAGTCCTCCGTATCGATAAGTGGAGGTAGGGCCTAGTCAATCCAGACGAGGGCTTCACCTCGTCACAAACAAAAGCGGAAACGCCCTGCCCAGCCGCCGTCATCAATACGGCCACGCTTTCCAGGCCGGGTTCAGTCTCGCCGACCGCCACACCGGCAAAAAAGGCAGCCCTCAGGCTCGCCAAGCGCCTCTGCGGAGCGCAAACCAAGCCCCGCCCCCGTGATCCTACAGGAAAGTCCAAATGGACTGACGTCTCCAGGTGGTTCTGCCACTCTAAAACAGCCCTAAGGGCCCAAAACACGCCACAAGGCATACGCTTAAACCTACAGACAGTGGTGACTTCCGCGCGGCCACGAACTGCTGCGCGAGAAAACATAGGTTTCCACACCTATGCCCTCCCGGAAGAACGGAAACCTGGTCGTTATTCGCGGTCTCCATTTGAGACAGAACTGAGGAAGTGATCCGATCCCTTTAAGGATCAAGACCTCCTGATTGTGATGCGCGCAGGATGACAGATCCGCGCACTAAAACCACGCCTCTGCACGGCCAAAGCCCACCGGATC
>JAGSMU010000336.1:0-39043 GCA_029286865.1 Teinopalpus imperialis
CAGCGACCCCGTAAGTTGCCACACCCGCTCGCCTCAGAGGCGGCTATTGTATTTCTTTGTTCTGTCGCATTAGGCGACCGACAGGTACTCACCTAAGCGTACCCAAGACGCTAGGATTTTATTGTATAGTTTTAGGATTTACACCCCGCCGCAAGGCGGGGACAATAAAATCGGTTTTATCGCGGACGGGCCTTAAGCCCCAAAGCGAAATAGCGATGGACGCCAGCACGATGCAGGCATTCTTTCAGGCGGCCAGCCCCGAACTATGGGCTTCCTTCATGCGCCATTTAGAAGCTCCGCGGGTCGCCTTCAGCGACAGCCCGCAATCACCGGACCCATCACCAAACGAAACCGCAACCGTAGCGCCTTCCGCGCGCCCTGCCACCTCCGCCTCTCCCCGATCACGGTCGACCTCCGACTCAGACTCGGAGTCCTCCGTATCGGATATGGAGGTAGGGCTAGTCAACCGGACGAGGGCTTCACCCTCGTCACAAACAAAAGGAAACGCCCTGCTCAGCCGGCCGTCATCAATACGGCCACGTTTTCCAGGCCGGGTTCAGTCTCGCCGACCGCCACACCGGCAAAAAGGCAGCCTCAGGCTCGCCAAGCGCCCCTGCGGAGCGCAAAACCAAGCCCCCGCCCTGTGATCCTACAGGAAAGTCCAAATGGACTGACGTCTCCAGGTGGTTCGCCACTCTAAAAATATCGTGCCTAAGGCCCAAAACACGCCACAAGGCATACGCTTAAACCTACAGACAGTAGGTGACTTCCGCGCGGCCACGAAACTGCTGCGCGAGAAAACATAGGTTTCCACACCTATGCCCTCCCGGAAGAACGGAAACTCCGGGTCGTTATTCGCGGTCTCCCATTTGAGACAGAACTGGAGGAAGTGATCCGATCCTTAAGGATCAAGACCTCCCGATTGTAGATGCGCGCAGGATGACAGATCCGCGCACTAAAAAACCAATGCCCCTAATTCTGGCCACCCTGGACCTGACTCCAGAAGGCAAGGCCATTTTCAATCTCAAAACCCTTTGCGGCCTCTCCGGCATATCTGTGGAGGCCCCCCTCAAACGCGGACTCGTAGGACAGTGTCATCGCTGTCAATTTTACGGCCACTCGGCCAGAAACTGTTTCGCCAGGCCCAGATGCGTCAAATGCATCAGGGACCATGGCACCCGGACTGTTCGCGCCCTCCGGAGCGACAGAGCCCCAGCGTGCTGCCTATGCGAGGCAGAGGGCCACCCAGCGAGTTATCGCGGGTGTCCCAAAGCGCCGCAGAGGCAACGCGGCGGGACTGCTCAAAATGGCAAAAAGCCAAATCAAAAAAGCGACACCAACCCCAGCCATCCCTTAAGGGCCGCGCCTGCTCCCAGGCCCGCCCCACTCCAGCTGCAGCTCCAGCTCCAGCCCCAAACCCGCTGCCCCTTGCAAGCCCCTAAGGCCCCTGCAAAGCCAGCCTGGGCAATGCCTCCTGCTATGGCGCGCAAACAAGTCGCGCCTATCACTAGGCCAAACCCCTCCCCCGTGCAGCCTGCCACCTCAGCGCAGGCCACACCTCAACCTCTGGGTATGCAAAACCCAATAACATATTCGCTGAACTTCATCAGTTCGCTAGATTTCAACGCCCTGGAGGACCTCACCAACATGGGGATCCGCCTCCAGCAGGCCAAAACGGCAACCCCCTAGTTCTGTCTCCAATGGCTAACACACCATTAGGTCGAGTCAATCCCGCTCTCTGACTGTCTCGTATTTCAACGCGGACGGACTCAGGTCTCAAAAAGACGAAGTAGCGATCCATTTAAAGAAACACAACGTCGACGTTATGCTAGTGCAAGAAACCTTCTTAAAACCTAGCCACAGCGATCCCAAGATCGCAAATTACAGAGTCATCCGTAGTGACAGGTTGTCCGCCCCCAAAGGCGGCACCTGATCTACTACAAAGGTGCTTGCACTGCGTACCGCTCGAGGTTCCGCGATTAACAAACATAGAAGCCACCGCGTGTAGGGTGGCTATGACCGGTCATAGCCCGATAGTTATCGCCTCGGTTTATCTATCACCGACGAAAACAGTTCTAGAATCGGACATCAGGACCCTAATCAACCTAGGGCCGTCGGTCGTCTTAGCAGGCGACCTAAACAGTAAACATGCCTCCTGGCATTCAAAAGGAGAACAAAACGGCAAGGCGCTTCACGCCCTCATGGGCTCTCATAACTTCGATGTTATAGCCCCCGACTCCCCGACACGCTACGCTCTATACTTTACACGTCAAACACCTGACGTTTTAGATATTGCGCTAATTAAAAATATCACCTAGCGGTCGACTCCATCGAACCGCTACACGAATTATCATCAGATCATAGGCCGGTGCTCCTCAAGCTGGGCCAATCGACAGGCGAGGTCCCTCAGACCAAAACTATAGTCAACTGGCGTGCTCTCGAAGGTAAACTCAGAGCCACGACCACCCAGCAGCTAGACGTCTCAATTAACGAGATCGACTCACCCGACAAGGCGTTTCGGGCGATCGACTCTTTAACTTCGCACCTTAGTTCGGCCGTCGAAGACTCGAAAAGGACGGTCCCCGCGTCGACCGATCAATTCGGGGTCCTTCCCTCGAGCCTCCGTCGACTGATAAGATCAAAAAATCGCGCGGCTAAGCTTCACGATAGATACCCGACGGATGTTAATCGCGTTAGACTGCGCCACCTCCAAAGGGAGGTCAAAGAGCGCATAAAATCATATAATAATCAAAAATGGGGCGACCTGCTAGCAGACCTCGAGCCTTCGAATACCGCCTACTGGCGTGTGGCGCAGGGTCTCAAAGCAGACACCATCTCGCAAATGCCCTCTAATTTTACCGGATAACGCTACTCTCGCATTCGATGATACGGAGAAAGCCGAATATCTCGCGGACAGTCTAAAGAGCCAATGCTCCCGTCGAACTCCCCGCGGATCAAGACCACCTCCGAAGGTGAACGCCGACGTGGCGCTTAGGGCGTCGTTACCACCAGCGGGCGAACCGTTAGAACCCGTGACCACCGACGAGGTCACCAACATTATAAAACCTCAAAAGTGGTCAGCTCGGTCCCGACGGGATTAACAATAAAATAATTAAAGCGCTTCCCGCTAATATCATCTGCCTCCTTGTGGCAATATTCAATACGCTCCTCTCCAGCTGCTCCTTCCCGGATGCCTGGAAGGAAGCGGACGTCATCGGGATACCCAAACCGCACAAACCGCGGAACCTCCCCACCAGCTATCGCCCAATCAGTCTCCTGAACTCCGTGGGCAAGGTATACGAAAGGATTATTCTTAGGCGACTTAAAGAACACGTCCTAGCTAATAGATTACTTCCCGACGAACAGTTCGGGTTTAGGAATACGCACTCCTGCGTTCAACAGGCCTTCCGCTTAACGGAACACATTCTCGCAGGGTTAACCCTGAAAACCCCATCGGTACTGGTGCACTATTCTTCGATGTCGCAAAGGCATTCGACAAAGTCTGGCATAACGGTTTAATTTATAAACTTCACTCCATCAACATACCAGACAGGCTCGTGCATATCATACGAGCCTTCTTGTCGAATCGCACTTTTCGATATCGAGTCGACGGCACGCGCTCCTCAAGCCGGCCGCTCCTAGCAGGTGTCCCTCAGGGCTCCGTTCTTTCCCCCCTCTTATTCTCACTTTACACAAGTGATGTCCCGAAAGATCCGCAGGTCAGTCTTGCGCTTTTCGCAGACGATACCGCCCTATACTATTCAAACTTACACAAGGGCCGTATCACCATCCGACTCAAGCCGCAGCCAACCGCCTCGCCGAGTGGTTTCGGTTATGGAGAATCGAAATTAACCCGGATAAAAGTGCAGCAGTCTTCTTCTGGAGAGGCTCATCCGATCCATTCTGCACTGCATCAGTACCTAACCGTAGAAAGCTAGGACGTATCACGATCTTCGACCGTCCCATTCCTGGGTAGAAACGGTCAAATACCTAGGGTCACCTTTGACCATAAACTCAACTTCCATCCGCATATTAAAATGCGAGGAATAAGGTCGCGTTTGTCATGAGCCGGCTTCACCCGCTCATCTGCGCTAAAAGTAAAATGTCCTTAAGACATAAACTCCTTCTATATAAGACCTGCGTAAGGCCTATTATGACCTACGCCAGCGTCGTCTTCGCCCACGTAGCCGAAATCAAAATTAAACAACTCAAACGGTTCAAAACCGTTTCACCAGAATCGCAACCGGAGCAGAACCGTATCAACGCAACATCGATCTGCACAGTGACTTACACCTCGTCGCCATACCGGAATACCTCAAATCTCTCTCGCAGCGCTTCTTCGAGAAAGCGCTTTCGCATTCTAACCCGCTAGTGGTAAACGCCGCAACCTACGATCCGGATCCGAATCCGGTAACTACGAACCGTAGACCCCGTCACGTCCTCGACGACCCCACTTCATGGGGAACCTACGCCAGTCCGTCCTCAACGGACCCCGGACCCACACACAATACCTACACCTCGTCGCGTCGCCCTCGCCTCCGAGCGCGACGCAATCTTCGCGACACCGCATACACTCGCTACACCCGCGTGTCAGGGCGGTTCTCACCGCCCACAGCTTCCGATTGATATGATAACAGGTGGCGTCCGTCAGAGGCTAGGTTCGCATACCGAAACCTCGGACGGTCTTTAGACATCACCATCCATTCTCCACTCGGGAGAATCACAATATAGCTAGGGAACTGGCAACTTGGGTGGCATCATCAGATAGGTGTGAGACCAAAGAGTAGAGCGACACGCTCAGTTTATGAGCGCTTTGTGTAAGTAAGAGAATCACAGTAGGAAAAACACGGTTGAAAAAAACCAGCTCACGGACCCCTCAGTTCCGTGAGCCCTGTGTCCGATGAAGCTGTAAGAGCCGCATAGGCTAACAGCATTAACATCAACAGAATATAGAAGAATAACTAGAAATGGCCTGAATGCGGCACGAGAACGGTGTCTAATAATTAGACTACACAAATACTACAAGAAAAAACTGTTTGGAGATACTATGGACTTAATAACGAGAGGATATAGGTGATTTCCTATAAAACAGGGCTGTACCACTATAACGCGGTTTCAAAGAAAAAGTCGATTTTTTCCTAATTCTCAGTCTTTTCTTTCCAGGTTTCGCTTGATTCAACGGTTGTGGACCGGGACTGACCTACCCAGAGCAAAACCAGCACGAAAAACGAGGAAATATTTTTTTTTACAAGTGCAATAAAATTACGTAAATATAAAACTGAAGGTATGCGATTATAACTAAAAATGGCCTGAATGCGGCACGAGAACGGTGTCTAATGATTAGACTACACAAAAACTACAAGAAAAAACTGTTTGGAGATACTATGGACTTAATAACGCGAGGATATAGGTGATTTCCTAAAAACAGGGCTTTACCACTATAACTCGGTTTCAAAGAAAAGTCGATTTTTCCTAATTCTCAGTCTTTTCTTTCCACATTTCGCCTGATTCAAAGGTTGTGACCGGGACTGACCTACCCAGAGCAAAACCAGCACGAAAACGAAGAAATAAAATTTTTACAAGTGCAATAAAATTACGTAATTATAAAACTAAAAATAACAGATTAGAACTAGAAATTGCCGAAATGCGGCGCAAGATGAGTATCTAACGATAAGGTTAAACGAATGCTAAAACAGGGCTTTACCACTAAAACTCGGTTTCAAAGAAAAGTCGATTTTTTCCTAATTTCAGTCTTTTCTTTCCAGGTTTCGCTTGATTCAACGGTTGTGGACCGACTGACCTACCCAGAGCTAAACCAGCACGAAATACGAAGAAATAAAATTTTTTACAAGTGCAATAAAATTACGTAATTATAAAACTAAAAATAACAGATTAGAACTAGAAATGGCCGAAATGCGGCGCAAGATGAGTATCTAACGATAAGGTTAAACGAATGCTACAATAAAAAACAAATTTGGACTGCTTGAGATTCTAATACACAAAGATATCGGTGAATTCTATAAAACAGGACATCACCACTACACCTCGGATTCAAAGAAAAGTCGATTTTTCTAATTCTGTGTGTTTTTCTTACAGGTTTTACCTGATTCGATGCTTGTGAACTGGGACTGACCGGCCGAGAGCAAAACAGCACGAAAAAGGAAGAAACAAAATGTTTAGAATTCCATTAAAATTACGTAAGTATAAAACTGAAGGTAAGCGATTATAACTAGAAATGGCCTGAATGCGGCACGAGAACGGTGTCTAATAATTAGACTACACAAATACTACAAGAAAAACTGTTTGGAGATACTATGGATTTAATAACGAGAGGATATCCGTGATTTCCTATAAAACAAGACATCACCACTACACCTCGGTTTCAAAGAAAAGTCGATTTTTCTAATTCTCAGTCTTTTCTTTCCACATTTCGCCTGATTCAAGGTTGTGGACCGGGACTGACCCATCCAGAGCAAAACCAGCACGAAAACGAAGAAATAAAATTTTACAAGTGCAATAAAATTACGTAATTATAAAACTAAAAACAACAGATTAGAACTAGAAATGGCCGAAATGCGGCGCAAGATGAGTATCTAACGATAAGGTTAAACGAATGCTACAATAAAAACAAATTTGGACTGCTTGAGATTCTAATACACAAAGATATCGGTGAATTCCTATAAAACAGGACATCACCACTACACCTCGGTTTCAAAGAAAAAGTCGATTTTTTCCTAATTCTCTGTCTTTTCTTTCCAGGTTTCGCCTGATTAAACGGTTTTGGACCGGGACTGACCGATTCAGAGCAAAACCAGCACGAAAAACGAGGAAATAAATTTTTTTACAAGTGCAATAAAATTACGTAAATATAAAACTGAAGGTAAGCGATTATAACTAGAAATGGCCTGAATGCGGCACGAGAACGGTGTCTAATGATTAGACTACACAAATACTACAATAAAAAACTGTTTGAGATACAATGGACTTAATAACGAGAGGATATAGGTGATTTCCTATAAAACAGGGCTTTACCAATAGTGGTATAGACCACAGTTTCAAAGAAAAAGTAGATTTTTTCCTAATTCTGTGTGTTTTTCTTACAGGTTTTACCTGATTCGATGCTTGTGAACTGGGACTGACCGGCCGAGAGCAAAACAGCACGAAAAAGGAAGAAACAAAAATGTTTAGAATTCCATTAAAATTACGTAAGTATAAAACTGAAGGTAAGCGATTATAACTAGAAATGGCCTGAATGCGGCACGAGAACGGTGTCTAATGATTAGACTACACAAAACTACAAGAAAAACTGTTTGAGATACTATGGACTTAATAACGCGAGGATATAGGTGATTTCCTAAAAACAGGGCTTTACCACTAAAACTCGGTTTCAAAGAAAAGTCGATTTTTCCTAATTCCCAGTCTTTTCTTTCCACATTTCGCCTGATTCAAAGGTTGTGGACCAGGACTGACCCATCCAGAGCAAAACCAGCACGAAAAACGAAGAAATAAAATTTTTACAAGTGCAATAAAATTACGTAATTATAAAATTAAAAATAACAGATTAGAACTAGAAATGGCCGAAATGCGGCGTAAGATGAGTATCTTACGATAAGATTAAACGAATGCAAGAATAAAAAACAAATTTGGACTGTTTGAGATTCTAATACACAGAGATATCGGTGAATTCCTATAAAACAGGACATCACCACTACACCTCGGTTTCAAAGAAAAAGTCGATTTTTTCCTAATTCTCAGTCTTTTCTTTCCAGGTTTCGCCTGATTCAACGGTTTTGGACCGGGACTGACCTACCCAGAGCAAAACCAGCACGAAAAACGAGGAAATAATTTTTTTTTCAAGTGCAATAAAATTACGTAAATATAAAACTGAAGGTAAGCGATTATAACTAGAAATGAACTGAATGCGGCACGAGAACGGTGTCTAATGATTAGACTACACAAATACTACAAGAAAAAACTGTTTGAGATACTATGGACTTAATAACGAGAGGATATAGGTGATTTCCTAAAAACAGGGCTTTACCAATAGTGATATAGACCACGGTTTCAAAGAAAAGTCGATTTTTCCTAATTTCAGTCTTTTCTTTCCAGGTTTCGCTTGATTCAACGGTTGTGGACCAGGACTGACCCATCCAGAGCAAAACCAGCACGAAAACGAAGAAATAAAAATTTTTACAAGTGCAATAAAATTACGTAAATATAAAACTGAAGGTAAGCGATTATAACTAGAAATGAACTGAATGCGGCACGAGAACGGTTTCTAATAATTAGACTACACAAATACTACAAGAAAAAACTGTTTGAGATACTATGGACTTAATAACGAGAGGATATAGGTGATTTCCTATAAAACAGGGCTGTACCACTATAACACGGTTTCAAAGAAAAAGTCGATATTTTCCTAATTCTCAGTCTTTTCTTTCCAGGTTTCGCTTGATTCAACGGTTGTGGACCGGGACTGACCTACCCAGAGCAAAACCAGCACGAAATACGAAGAAATAAAAATTTTTACAAGTGCAATAAAATTACGTAATTACAAAACTAATAATAACAGATTAGAACTAGAAATGGCCGCAATGCGGCGCAAGATGAGTATCTAACGATAAGGTTAAACGAATGCTACAATAAAAAACAAATTTGGACTGCTTGAGATTCTAATACACAAAGATATCGGTGAATTCCTATAAAACAGGACATCACCACTACACCTCGGTTTCAAAGAAAAGTCGATTTTTCCTAATTCTGTGTGTTTTTCTTACAGGTTTTACCTGATTCGATGCTTGTGGACCGGGACTGATCGGCCGAGAGCAAAACAGCAAGAAAAAGGAAGAAACAAAAATGTTTAGAATTCCATTAAAATTACGTAAGTATAAAACTGAAGGAAAGCGATTATAACTAGAAATGGCCTGAATGCGGCACGAGAACGGTGTCTAATGATTAGACTACACAAAACTACAAGAAAAACTGTTTGGAGATACTATGGACTTAATAACGCGAGGATATAGGTGATTTCCTAAAAACAGGGCTTTACCACTATAACTCGGTTTCAAAGAAAAAGTCGATTTTTTCCTAATTCTGTGTGTTTTTCTTACAGGTTTTACCTGATTCGATGCTTGTGGACCGGGACTGACCCATCCAGAGCAAAACCAGTACAAAAACGAAGAAATAAATTTTTACAAGTGCAATAAAATTACGTAATTATAAAACTAAAACAACAGATTAGAACTAGAAAAGGCCGAAATGCGGCGCAAGATGAGTATCTAACGATAAGGTTAAACGAATGCTAAAACAGGGCTTTACCACTAAAACTCGGTTTCAAAGAAAAGTCGATTTTTTCCTAATTCTCAGTCTTTTCTTTCCAGGTTTCGCTTGATTCAACGGTTGTGGACCGGACTGACCTACCCAGAGCTAAACCAGCACGAAATACGAAGAAATAAAATTTTACAAGTGCAATAAAATTACGTAATTATAAAACTAAAAATAACAGATTAGAACTAGAAATGGCCGAAATGCGGCGCAAGATGAAAATCTAACGATAAGGTTAAACGAATGCTACAATAAAAACAAATTTGGACTGCTTGAGATTCTAATACACAAAGATATCGGTGAATTCTATAAAACAGGACATCACCACTACACCTCGGTTTCAAAGAAAAGTCGATTTTTTCCTAATTCTCAGTCTTTTCTTTCCAGGTTTCGCCTGATTCAACGGTTTTGGACCGGGACTGACCGATTCAGAGCAAAACCAACACGAAAACGAGGAAATAATTTTTTACAATTGCAATAAAATTACGTAAATATAAAACTGAAGGTAAGCGATTATAACTAGAAATGGCCTGAATGCGGCACGAGAACGGTGTCTAATGATTAGACTACACAAATACTACAAGAAAAACTGTTTGAGATACTATGGACTTAATAACGCGAGGATATAGGTGATTTCCTATAAAACAGGGCTTTACCAATAGTGGTATAGACCACGCTTTCAAAGAAAAAGTCGATTTTTCCTAATTCTGTGTGTTTTCTTACAGGTTTTACCTGATTCGATGCTTGTGAACTGGGACTGACCGATTCAGAGCAAAACCAGCACGAAAAACGAAGAAATAAAATTTTTACAAGTGCAATAAAATTACGTAAGTATAAAACTGAAGGAAAGCGATTATAACTAGAAATGGCCTGAATGCGGCACGAGAACGGTGTCTAATGATTAGACTACACAAAACTACAAGAAAAACTGTTTGGAGATACTATGGACTTAATAACGAGAGGATATAGGTGATTTCCTATAAAACAGGGCTGTACCACTATAACGCGTTTCAAAGAAAAGTCGATTTTTCCTAATTTCAGTCTTTTCTTCCAGGTTTCGCTTGATTCAACGGTTGTGGACCGGGACTGACCTACCCAGAGCTAAACCAGCACGAAATACGAAGACATAAAAATTTAACAAGTGCAATAAAATTACGTAATTATAAAACTAAAAATAACAGATTCGAACTAGAAATGGCCGAAATGCGGCGCAAGATGAGTATCTAACGATAAGGTTAAACGAATGCTACAATAAAAACAAATTTGACTGCTTGAGATTCTAATACACAAAGATATCGGTGAATTCCTATAAAACAGGACATCAGCACTACACCTCGGTTTCAAAGAAAAGTCGATTTTTTCTAATTCTGTGTGTTTTCTTACAGGTTTTACCTGATCTGATGCTTGTGAACTGGGACTGACCGGCCGAGAGCAAAAACAGCACGAAAAAGGAAGAAACAAAATGTTTAGAATTCCATTAAAATTACGTAAGTATAAAACTGAAGGTAGCGATTATAACTAGAAATGGCCTGAATGCGGCACGAGAACGGTGTCTAATAATTAGACTACACAAATACTACAAGAAAAAACTGTTTGGAGATACTATGGACTTAATAACGAGAGGATATAGGTGATTTCCTATAAAACAGGGCTTTACCAATAGTGGTATAGACCACGCTTTCAAAGAAAAGTCGATTTTTCCTAATTTCAGTCTTTTCTTTCCAGGTTTCGCTTGATTCAACGGTTGTGGACCGGGACTGACCTACCCAGAGCTAAACCAGCACGAAATACGAAGAAATAAAAATTTTACACAAGTGCAATAAAATTACGTAATTATAAAACTAAAAATAACAGATTAGAACTAGAAAAGGCCGTAATGCGGCGCAAGATGAGTATCTAACGATAAGGTTAAACGAATGCTACAATAAAAAACAAATTTGGACTGCTTGAGATTCTAATACACAAAGATATCGGTGAATTCCTATAAAACAGGACATCACCACTACACCTCGGTTTCAAAGAAAAAGTCGATTTTTTTCTAATTCTCAGTCTTTTCTTTCCACATTTCGCCTGATTCAAAGGTTGTGGACCGGGACTGACCCATCCAGAGCAAAACCAGCACGAAAAACGAAGAAATAAAATTTTTACAAGTGCAATAAAATTACGTAATTATAAAACTAAAACAACAGATTAGAACTAGAAATGGCCGAAATGCGGCGCAAGATGAGTATCTAACGATAAGGTTAAACGAATGCTAAAACAGGGCTTTACCACTAAAACTCGGTTTCAAAGAAAAAGTCGATTTTTCCTAATTCTCAGTCTTTTCTTTCCAGGTTTCGCTTGATTCAACGGTTTTGGACCGGGACTGACCTACCCAGAGCTAAACCAGCACGAAATACGAAGAAATAAAATTTTTACAAGTGCAATAAAATTACGTAATTATAAAACTAAAAATAACAGATTAGAACTAGAAATGGCCGTAATGCGGCGCAAGGTGAGTATCTAACGATAAGGTTAAACAGATGCTACAATAAAAACAAATTTGGACTGCTTGAGATTCTAATACACAAAGATATCGGTGAATTCCTATAAAACAGGACATCACCACTACACCTCAGTTTCAAAGAAAAGTCGATTTTTCCTAATTCTGTGTGTTTTTCTTACAGGTTTTACCTGATTCGATGCTTGTGAACTGGGACTGACCGGCCGAGAGCAAAACAGCACGAAAAAGGAAGAAACAAAATGTTTAGAATTCCATTAAAATTACGTAAGTATAAAACTGAAGGTAGCGATTATAACTAGAAATGGCCTGAATGCGGCACGAGAACGGTGTCTAATGATTAGACTACACAAATACTACAAGAAAAAACTGTTTGGAGATACTATGGACTTAATAACGAGAGGATATAGGTGATTTCCTATAAAACAGGGCTGTACCACTATAACGCGTTTCAAAGAAAAGTCGATTTTTCCTAATTCTCAGTCTTTTCTTTCCAGGTTTCGCCTGATTCAACGGTTGTGGACCAGGACTGACCTACCCAGAGCTAAACCAGCACGAAATACGAAGAAATAAAATTTTTACAAGTGCAATAAAATTACGTAATTATAAAACTAAAAATAACAGATTAGAACTAGAAAAGGCCGTAATGCGGCGCAAGATGAGTATCTAACGATAAGGTTAAACGAATGCTACAATAAAAACAAATTTGGACTGCTTGAGATTCTAATACACAAAGATATCGGTGAATTCTATAAAACAGGACATCACCACTACACCTCGGTTTCAAAAGAAAAGTCGATTTTTCTAATTCTCAGTCTTTTCTTTCCACATTTCGCCTGATTCAAAGGTTGTGGACCGGGACTGACCGATTCAGAGCAAAACCAGCACGAAAAACGAAGAAATAAAAATTTTTACAAGTGCAATAAAATTACGTAATTATAAAACTAAAACAACAGATTAGAACTAGAAATGGCCGAAATGCGGCGCAAGGTGAGTATCTAACGATAAGGTTAAACGAATGCTAAAACAGGGCTTTACCACTAAAACTCGGTTTCAAAGAAAAGTCGATTTTTCCTAATTTCAGTCTTTTCTTTCCAGGTTTCGCTTGATTCAACGGTTGTGGACCGACTGACCTACCCAGAGCTAAACCAGCACGAAATACGAAGAAATAAAAATTTTTACAAGTGCAATAAAATTACGTAATTATAAAACTAAAAATAACAGATTAGAACTAGAAATGGCCGTAATGCGGCGCAAGGTGAGTATCTAACGATAAGGTTAAACGAATGCTACAATAAAAACAAATTTGGACTGCTTGAGATTCTAATACACAAAGATATCGGTGAATTCTATAAAACAGGACATCACCACTACACCTCGGTTTCAAAGAAAAGTCGATTTTTCTAATTCTCAGTCTTTTCTTTCCACATTTCGCCTGATTCAAAGGTTGTGGACCGACTGACCCATCCAGAGCAAAACCAGCACGAAAAACGAAGAAATAAAATTTTTACAAGTGCAATAAAATTACGTAATTATAAAACTAAAAACAACAGATTAGAACTAGAAATGGCCGAAATGCGGCGCAAGATGAGTATCTAACGATAAGGTTAAACGAATGCTAAAACAGGGCTTTACCACTAAAACTCGGTTTCAAAGAAAAGTCGATTTTTCCTAATTTCAGTCTTTTCTTTCCAGGTTTCGCTTGATTCAACGGTTTTGGACCGGGACTGACCTACCCAGAGCTAAACCAGCACGAAATACGAAGAAATAAAATTTTTTACAAGTGCAATAAAATTATGTAATTATAAAACTAAAAATAACAGATTAGAACTAGAAATGGCCGTAATGCGGCGCAAGATGAGTATCTAACGATAAGGTTAAACAGATGCTACAATAAAAACAAATTTGGACTGCTTGAGATTCTAATACACAAAGATATCGGTGAATTCCTATAAAACAGGACATCACCACTACACCTCGGTTTCAAAGAAAAGTCGATTTTTCTAATTCTGTGTGTTTTTCTTACAGGTTTTACCTGATTCGATGCTTGTGAACTGGGACTGACCGGCCGAGAGCAAAACAGCACGAAAAAGGAAGAAACAAAATGTTTAGAATTCCATTAAAATTACGTAAGTATAAAACTGAAGGTAGCGATTATAACTAGAAATGGCCTGAATGCGGCACGAGAACGGTGTCTAATAATTAGACTACACAAATACTACAAGAAAAAACTGTTTGAGATACTATGGATTTAATAACGAGAGGATATCCGTGATTTCCTATAAAACAAGACATCACCACTACACCTCGGTTTCAAAGAAAAGTCGATTTTTCTAATTCTCAGTCTTTTCTTTCCACATTTCGCCTGATTCAAAGGTTGTGGACCGACTGACCCATCCAGAGCAAAACCAGCACGAAAAACGAAGAAATAAAATTTTTACAAGTGCAATAAAATTACGTAATTATAAAACTAAAAACAACAGATTAGAACTAGAAATGGCCGAAATGCGGCGCAAGATGAGCATCTAACGATAAGGTTAAACGAATGCTACAATAAAAACAAATTTGGACTGCTTGAGATTCTAATACACAAAGATATCGGTGAATTCCTATAAAACAGGACATCACCACTACACCTCGGTTTCAAAGAAAAGTCGATTTTTCTAATTCTGTGTGTTTTTCTTACAGGTTTTACCTGATTCGATGCTTGTGAACTGGGACTGACCGGCCGAGAGCAAAACAGCACGAAAAGGAAGAAACAAAAATGTTTAGAATTCCATTAAAATTACGTAAGTATAAAACTGAAGGTAAGCGATTATAACTAGAAATGGCCTGAATGCGGCACGAGAACGGTGTCTAATAATTAGACTACACAAATACTACAAGAAAAACTGTTTGGAGATACTATGGACTTAATAACGAGAGGATATAGGTGATTTCCTATAAAACAGGGCTGTACCACTATAACGCGTTTCAAAGAAAAAGTCGATTTTTTCTAATTCTCAGTCTTTTCTTTCCAGGTTTCGCTTGATTCAACGGTTGTGGACCGGGACTGACCTACCCAGAGCTAAACCAGCACGAAATAAGAAGAAATAAAATTTTTACAAGTGCAATAAAATTACGTAATTATAAAACTAAAAATAACAGATTAGAACTAGAAATGGCCGTAATGCGGCGCAAGATGAGTATCTAACGATAAGGTTAAACGAATGCTACAATAAAAACAAATTTGGACTGCTTGAGATTCTAATACACAAGATATCGGTGAATTCCTATAAAACAGGACATCACCACTACACCTCGGTTTCAAAGAAAAGTCGATTTTTCCTAATTTCAGTCTTTTCTTTCCAGGTTTCGCCTGATTCAATGGTTTTGGACCGGGACTGACCGATTCAGAGCAAAACCAGCACGAAAACGAGGAAATAATTTTTTACAAGTGCAATAAAATTACGTAAATATAAAACTGAAGGTAAGCGATTATAACTAGAAATGGCCTGAATGCGGCATCGAGAACGGTGTCTAATAATTAGACTACACAAATACTACAAGAAAAACTGTTTGGAGATACTATGGACTTAATAACGAGAGGATATAGGTGATTTCCTATAAAACAGGGCTGTACCACTATAACGCGTTTCAAAGAAAAAGTCGATTTTTTTCTAATTCTCAGTCTTTTCTTTCCACATTTCGCCTGATTCAAAGGTGGTGGACCGGGACTGACCCATCCAGAGCAAAACCAGCACGAAAAACGAAGAAATAAAATTTTTACAAGTGCAATAAAATTACGTAATTATAAAACTAAAAACAACAGATTAGAACTAGAAATGGCCGAAATGCGGCGCAAGATGAGTATCTAACGATAAGGTTAAACGAATGCTAAAACAGGGCTTTACCACTAAAACTCGGTTTCAAAAGAAAAGTCGATTTTTTCTAATTCTCAGTCTTTTCTTTCCAGGTTTCGCTTGATTCAACGGTTGTGGACCGGGACTGACCTACCCAGAGCTAAACCAGCACGAAATAAGAAGAAATAAAATTTTGTACAAGTGCAATAAAATTACGTAATTATAAAACTAAAAATAACAGATTAGAACTAGAAATGGCCGAAATGCGGCGCAAGATGAGTATCTAACGATAAGGTTAAACAGATGCTACAATAAAAACAAATTTGGACTGCTTGAGATTCTAATACACAAAGATATCGGTGAATTCCTATAAAACAGGACATCACCACTACACCTCGGTTTCCAAAGAAAAGTCGATTTTTCCTAATTCTCAGTCTTTTCTTTCCAGGTTTCGCCTGATTCAAAGGTTGTGGACCGACTGACCCATCCAGAGCAAAACCAGCACGAAATAAGAAGAAATAAAATTTTTACAAGTGCAATAAAATTACGTAAATATAAAACTGAAGGTAAGCGATTATAACTAGAAATGGCCTGAATGCGGCATCGAGAACGGTGTCTAATAATTAGACTACACAAATACTACAAGAAAAACTGTTTGGAGATACTATGGACTTAATAACGAGAGGATATAGGTGATTTCTATAAAACAGGGCTGTACCACTATAACGCGTTTCAAAGAAAAGTCGATTTTTCTAATTCTCAGTCTTTTCTTTCCACATTTCGCCTGATTCAAAGGTTGTGGACCGGGACTGACCCATCAGAGCAAAACCAGCACGAAAAACGAAGAAATAAAATTTTTACAAGTGCAATAAAATTACGTAATTATAAAACTAAAACAACAGATTAGAACTAGAAATGGCCGAAATGCGGCGCAAGATGAGTATCTAACGATAAGGTTAAACGAATGCTAAAACAGGGCTTTACCACTAAAACTCGGTTTCAAGAAAAGTCGATTTTTCCTAATTCTCAGTCTTTTCTTTCCAGGTTTCGCTTGATTCAACGGTTGTGGACCGGGACTGACCTACAGAGCTAAACCAGCACGAAATAAGAAGAAATAAAATTTTTACAAGTGCAATAAAATTACGTAATTATAAAACTAAAAATAACAGATTAGAATCCAGAAATGGCCGAAATGCGGCGCAAGATGAGTATCTAACGATAAGGTTAAACGAATGCTACAATAAAAACAAATTTGGACTGCTTGAGATTCTAATACACAAAGATATCGGTGAATTCCTATAAAACAGGACATCACCACTACACCTCGGATTCAAAGAAAAGTCGATTTTTTTCTAATTCTGTGTGTTTTTCTTACAGGTTTTACCTGATTCGATGCTTGTGAACTGGGACTGACCGGCCGAGCAAAACAGCACGAAAAAGGAAGAAACAAAATGTTTAGAATTCCATTAAAATTACGTAAGTATAAAACTGAAGGTAGCGATTATAACTAGAAATGGCCTGAATGCGGCACGAGAACGGTGTCTAATAATTAGACTACACAAATACTACAAGAAAAACTGTTTGGAGATACTATGGATTTAATAACGAGAGGATATAGGTGATTTCCTATAAAACAGGACATCACCACTACACCTCGGTTTCAAAGAAAAGTCGATTTTTTTCTAATTCTCAGTCTTTTCTTCCACATTTCGCCTGATTCAAAGGTTGTGGACCGGGACTGACCCATCCAGAGCAAAACCAGCACGAAAAACGAAGAAATAAAATTTTTACAAGTGCAATAAAATTACGTAATTATAAAACTAAAACAACAGATTAGAACTAGAAATGGCCGAAATGCGGCGCAAGATGAAGTATCTAACGATAAGGTTAAACGAATGCTAAAACAGGGCTTTACCACTAAAACTCGGTTTCAAAGAAAAGTCGATTTTTCCTAATTCTCAGTCTTTTCTTTCCAGGTTTCGCTTGATTCAACGGTTGTGGACCGGGACTGACCTACAGAGCTAAACCAGCACGAAATAAGAAGAAATAAAATTTTTACAAGTGCAATAAAATTACGTAATTATAAAACTAAAAATAACAGATTAGAACTAGAAATGGCCGAAATGTGGCGCAAGATGAGTATCTAACGATAAGGTTAAACGAATGCTACAATAAAAACAAATTTGGACTGCTTGAGATTCTAATACACAAAGATATCGGTGAATTCCTATAAAACAGGACATCACCACTACACCTCGGTTTCAAAAGAAAAGTCGATTTTACCTAATTCTCAGTCTTTTCTTTCCAGGTTTCGCCTGATTCAACGGTTTTGGACCGGGACTGACCGATTCAGAGCAAAACCAGCACGAAAACGAGGAAATAAAATTTTTACAAGTGCAATAAAATTACGTAAATATAAAACTGAAGGTAAGCGATTATAACTAGAAATGGCCTGAATGCGGCACGAGAACGGTGTCTAATGATTAGACTACACAAATACTACAAGAAAAACTGTTTGAGATACTATGGACTTAATAACGAGAGGATATAGGTGATTTCCTATAAAACAGGGCTTTACCAATAGTGGTATAGACCACGGTTTCAAAGAAAAGTCGATTTTTCCTAATTCTGTGTGTTTTCTTACAGGTTTTACCTGATTCGATGCTTGTGAACTGGGACTGACCGGCCGAGAGCAAAACAGCACGAAAAGGAAGAAACAAAATGTTTAGAATTCCATTAAAATTACGTAAGTATAAAACTGAAGGTAAGCGACTATAACTAGAAATGGCCTGAATGCGGCACGAGAACGGTGTCTAATAATTAGACTACACAAATACTACAAGAAAAACTGTTTGGAGATACTATGGACTTAATAACGAGGATATAGGTGATTTCTATAAAACAGGGCTGTACCACTATAACGCGTTTCAAAGAAAAAGTCGATTTTTCCTAATTTCAGTCTTTTCTTTCCAGGTTTCGCTTGATTCAACGGTTGTGGACCGACTGACCTACCCAGAGCTAAACCAGCACGAAATACGAAGAAATAAAAATTTTACAAGTGCAATAAAATTACGTAATTATAAAACTAAAAATAACAGATTAGAACTAGAAATGGCCGTAATGCGGCGCAAGATGAGTATCTAACGATAAGGTTAAACGAATGCTACAATAAAAAACAAATTTGGACTGCTTGAGATTCTAATACACAAAGATATCGGTGAATTCCTATAAAACAGGACATCACCACTACACCTCGGTTTCAAAGAAAAAGTCGATTTTTTTCTAATTCTCAGTCTTTTCTTTCCACATTTCGCCTGATTCAAAGGTTGTGGACCGGGACTGACCCATCCAGAGCAAAACCAGCACGAAAAACGAAGAAATAAAATTTTTACAAGTGCAATAAAATTACGTAATTATAAAACTAAAAACAACAGATTAGAACTAGAAATGGCCGAAATGCGGCGCAAGATGAGTATCTAACGATAAGGTTAAACGAATGCTAAAACAGGGCTTTACCACTAAAACTCGGTTTCAAAGAAAAAGTCGATTTTTTCCTAATTCTCAGTCTTTTCTTTCCAGGTTTCGCTTGATTCAACGGTTGTGGACCGACTGACCTACCCAGAGCTAAACCAGCACGAAATACGAAGAAATAAAATTTTTACAAGTGCAATAAAATTACGTAATTATAAAACTAAAAATAACAGATTAGAACTAGAAATGGCCGAAATGCGGCGCAAGATGAGTATCTAACGATAAGGTTAAACGAACGCTACAATAAAAAACAAATTTGGACTGCTTGAGATTCTAATACACAAAGATATCGGTGAATTCCTATAAAACAGGACATCACCACTACACCTCGGTTTCAAAGAAAAGTCGATTTTTCCTAATTCTCAGTCTTTTCTTTCCAGGTTTCGCCTGATTCAACGGTTTTGGACCGGGACTGACCGATTCAGAGCAAAACCAGCACGAAAACGAGGAAATAAAATTTTTACAAGTGCAATAAAATTACGTAAATATAAAACTGAAGGTAAGCGATTATAACTAGAAATGGCCTGAATGCGGCACGAGAATGGTGTCTAATGATTAGACTACACAAATACTACAAGAAAAACTGTTTGAGATACTATGGACTTAATAACGAGGAGGATATAGGTGATTTCCTATAAAACAGGGCTTTACCAATAGTGGTATAGACCACGGTTTCAAAGAAAAAGTCGATTTTTCCTAATTCTGTGTGTTTTCTTACAGGTTTTACCTGATTCGATGCTTGTGAACTGGGACTGACCGGCCGAGAGCAAAAACAGCACGAAAAAGGAAGAAACAAAATGTTTAGAATTCCATTAAAATTACGTAAATATAAAACTGAAGGTAAGCGATTATAACTAGAAATGGCCTGAATGCGGCACGAGAACGGTGTCTAATAATTAGACTACACAAATACTACAAGAAAAACTGTTTGGAGATACTATGGACTTAATAACGAGAGGATATAGGTGATTTCCTATAAAACAGGGCTGTACCACTATAACGCGTTTCAAAGAAAAGTCGATTTTTCCTAATTCTCAGTCTTTTCTTTCCAGGTTTCGCTTGATTCAACGGTTTTGGACCGGGACTGACCTACCCAGAGCTAAACCAGCACGAAATACGAAGAAATAAAAATTTTTACAAGTGCAATAAAATTACGTAATTATAAAACTAAAAATAACAGATTAAGAACTAGAAATGGCCGAAATGCGGCGCAAGATGAGTATCTAACGATAAGGTTAAACAGATGCTACAATAAAAACAAATTTGGACTGCTTGAGATTCTAATACACAAAGATATCGGTGAATTCTATAAAACAGGACATCACCACTACACCTCAGTTTCAAAGAAAAGTCGATTTTTTCTAATTCTGTGTGTTTTCTTACAGGTTTTACCTGATTCGATGCTTGTGAACTGGGACTGACCGGCCGAGAGCAAAAACAGCACGAAAAAGGAAGAAACAAAATGTTTAAATTCCATTAAAATTACGTAAGTATAAAACTGAAGGTTAGCGATTATAACTAGAAATGGCCTGAATGCGGCACGAGAACTGTTTCTAATAATTAGACTACACAAATACTACAAGAAAAACTGTTTGGAGATACTATGGACTTAATAACGCGAGGATATAGGTGATTTCCTATAAAACAGGGCTGTACCACTATAACGCGTTTCAAAGAAAAGTCGATTTTTCCTAATTCTCGATCTTTTCTTTCCAGGTTTCGCCTGATTCAACGGTTTTGGACCGGGACTGACCTACCCAGAGCTAAACCAGCACGAAATACGAAGAAATAAAATTTTTACAAGTGCAATAAAATTACGTAATTATAAAACTAAAAATAACAGATTAGAACTAGAAATGGCCGTAATGCGGCGCAAGATGAGTATCTAACGATAAGGTTAAACGAATGCTACAATAAAAACAAATTTGGACTGCTTGAGATTCTAATACACAAAGATATCCGGTGAATTCCTATAAAACAGGACATCACCACTACACCTCGGTTTCAAAGAAAAGTCGATTTTTCTAATTCTCAGTCTTTTCTTTCCACATTTCGCCTGATTCAAGGTTGTGGACCAGGACTGACCCATCAGAGCAAAACCAGCACGAAAAACGAAGAAATAAAAATTTTTACAAGTGCAATAAAATTACGTAATTATAAAACTAAAAACAACAGATTAGAACTAGAAATGGCCGAAATGCGGCGCAAGATGAGTATCTAACGATAAGGTTAAACGAATGCTAAAACAGGGCTTTACCACTAAAACTCGGTTTCAAAGAAAAAGTCGATTTTTTCCTAATTCTCAGTCTTTTCTTTCCAGGTTTCGCTTGATTCAACGGTTGTGGACCGGGACTGACCTACCCAGAGCTAAACCAGCACGAAATACGAAGAAATAAAATTTTTTACAAGTGCAATAAAATTACGTAATTATAAAACTAAAAATAACAGATTAGAACTAGAAATGGCCGAAATGCGGCGCAAGATGAGTATCTAACGATAAGGTTAAACGAATGCTACAATAAAAAACAAATTTGGACTGCTTGAGATTCTAATACACAAAGATATCGGTGAATTCCTATAAAACAGGACATCACCACTACACCTCGGTTTAAAAGAAAAAGTCGATTTTTTCCTAATTCTCAGTCTTTTCTTTCCAGGTTTCGCCTGATTCAACGGTTTTGGACCGGGACTGACCGATACAGAGCAAAACCAGCACGAAAAACGAAGAAATAAAAATTTTTACAAGTGCAATAAAATTACGTAATTATAAAACTGAAGGTAAGCGATTATAACTAGAAATGGCCTGAATGCGGCACGAGAACGGTGTCTAATGATTAGACTACACAAATACTACAAGAAAAACTGTTTGAGATACTATGGACTTAATAACGAGAGGATATAGGTGATTTCCTATAAAACAGGGCTTTACCAATAGTGGTATAGACCACGGTTTCATAGAAAAAGTCGATTTTTCCTAATTCTGTGTGTTTTTCTTACAGGTTTTACCTGATTCGATGCTTAATGAACTGGGAGTGACCGGCCGAGGCAAAAACAGCACGAAAAAGGAAGAAACAAAATGTTTAGAATTCCATTAAAATTACGTAAGTATAAAACTGAAGGTAAGCGATTATAACTAGAAATGGCCTGAATGCGGCACGAGAACGGTGTCTAATAATTAGACTACACAAATACTACAAGAAAAACTGTTTGGAGATACTATGGACTTAATAACGAGGAGGATATAGGTGATTTCCTATAAAACAGGGCTTTACCACTAAAACTCGGTTTCAAAGAAAAGTCGATTTTTCCTAATTCTCAGTCTTTTCTTTCCATGTTTCGCTTGATTCAACGGTTGTGGACCGGGACTGACCTACAGAGCTAAACCAGCACGAAATACGAAGAAATAAAATTTTTACAAGTGCAATAAAATTACGTAATTATAAAACTAAAAATAACAGATTAGAACTAGAAATGGCCGTAATGCGGCGCAAGATGAGTATCTAACGATAAGGTTAAACGAATGCTACAATAAAAACAAATTTGGACTGCTTGAGATTCTAATACACAAAGATATCGGTGAATTCTATAAAACAGGACATCACCACTACACCTCGGTTTCAAAGAAAAAGTCGATTTTTTCTAATTCTGTGTGTTTTTCTTACAGGTTTTACCTGATTCGATGCTTGTGAACTGGGACTGACCGGCCGAGAGCAAAACAGCACGAAAAAGGAAGAAACAAAATGTTTAGAATTCCATTAAAATTACGTAAGTATAAAACTGAAGGTAGCGATTATAACTAGAAATGGCCTGAATGCGGCACGAGAACGGTGTCTAATAATTAGACTACACAAATACTACAAGAAAAACTGTTTGAGATACTATGGACTTAATAACGAGAGGATATAGGTGATTTCCTATAAAACAGGGCTGTACCACTATAACGCGTTTCAAAGAAAAGTCGATTTTTCTAATTCTCAGTCTTTTCTTTCCAGGTTTCGCTTGATTCAACGGTTGTGGACCAGGACTGACCTACCCAGAGCTAAACCAGCACAGAAATACGAAGACATAAAAATTTTTACAAGTGCAATAAAATTACGTAATTATAAAACTAAAAATAACAGATTAGAACTAGAAATGGCCGAAATGCGGCGCAAGATGAGTATCTAACGATAAGGTTAAACGAATGCTACAATAAAAACAAATTTGGACTGCTTGAGATTCTAATACACAAAGATATCGGTGAATTCCTATAAAACAGGACATCACCACTACACCTCGGTTTCAAAGAAAAGTCGATTTTTCCTAATTCTGTGTGTTTTTCTTACAGGTTTTACCTGATTCGATGCTTGTGAACTGGGACTGACCGGCCGAGAGCAAAACAGCACGAAAAGGAAGAAACAAAATGTTTAGAATTCCATTAAAATTACGTAAGTATAAAACTGAAGGTAGCGATTATAACTAGAAATGGCCTGAATGCGGCACGAGAACGGTGTCTAATAATTAGACTACACAAATACTACAAGAAAAACTGTTTGGAGATACTATGGACTTAATAACGAGAGGATATAGGTGATTTCCTATAAAACAGGGCTGTACCACTATAACGCGTTTCAAAGAAAAGTCGATTTTTCCTAATTCTCAGTCTTTTCTTTCCATGTTTCGCTTGATTCAACGGTTGTGGACCGGGACTGACCTACAGAGCTAAACCAGCACGAAATACGAAGACATAAAAATTTTTACAAGTGCAATAAAATTACGTAATTATAAAACTAAAAATAACAGATTAAGAACTAGAAATGGCCGAAATGCGGCGCAAGATGAGTATCTAACGATAAGGTTAAACGAATGCTACAATAAAAACAAATTTGGACTGCTTGAGATTCTAATACACAAAGATATCGGTGAATTCCTATAAAACAGGACATCACCACTACACCTCGGTTTCAAAGAAAAGTCGATTTTTTCCTAATTCTGTGTGTTTTTCTTACAGGTTTTACCTGATTCGATGCTTGTGAACTGGGACTGACCGGCCGAGAGCAAAACAGCACGAAAAGGAAGAAACAAAATGTTTAGAATTCCATTAAAATTACGTAAGTATAAAACTGAAGGTAGCGATTATAACTAGAAATGGCCTGAATGCGGCATCGAGAACGGTGTCTAATAATTAGACTACACAAATACTACAAGAAAAACTGTTTGAGATACTATGGACTTAATAACGAGAGGATATAGGTGATTTCCTGTAAAACAGGGCTGTACCACTATAACGCGTTTCAAAGAAAAGTCGATTTTTCCTAATTCTCAGTCTTTTCTTTCCAGGTTTCGCTTGATTCAACGGTTTTGGACCGGGACTGACCTACAGAGCTAAACCAGCACGAAATACGAAGACATAAAAATTTTTACAAGTGCAATAAAATTACGTAATTATAAAACTAAAAATAACAGATTAGAACTAGAAATGGCCGTAATGCGGCGCAAGATGAGTATCTAACGATAAGGTTAAACGAATGCTACAATAAAAAACAAATTTGGACTGCTTGAGATTCTAATACACAAAGATATCGGTGAATTCCTATAAAACAGGACATCACCACTACACCTCGGTTTCAAAGAAAAGTCGATTTTTCTAATTCTCAGTCTTTTCTTTCCAGGTTTCGCCTGATTCAACGGTTTTGGACCGGGACTGACCGATTCAGAGCAAAACCAGCACGAAAAACGAGGAAATAAAATTTTTACAAGTGCAATAAAATTACGTAAATATAAAACTGAAGGTAGCGATTATAACTAGAAATGGCCTGAATGCGGCACGAGAACGGTGTCTAATGATTAGACTACACAAATACTACAAGAAAAACTGTTTGAGATACTATGGACTTAATAACGCGAGGATATAGGTGATTTCCTATAAAACAGGGCTTTACCAATAGTGGTATAGACCACGGTTTCAAAGAAAAAGTCGATTTTTTCCTTATTCTGTGTGTTTTCTTACAGGTTTTACCTGATTCGATGCTTGTGAACTGGGACTGACCGGCCGAGAGCAAAAGCAGCACGAAAAAGGAAGAAACAAAATGTTTAAATTCCATTAAAATTACGTAAATATAAAACTGAAGGTAAGCGATTATAACTAGAAATGGCCTGAATGCAGCACGAGAACGGTGTCTAATAATTAGACTACAAATACTACAAGAAAAACTGTTTGAGATACTATGGACTTAATAACGAGAGGATATAGGTGATTTCCTATAAAACAGGGCTTTACCAATAGTGGTATAGACCACGGTTTCATAGAAAAAGTCGATTTTTCTAATTCTGTGTGTTTTCTTACAGGTTTTACCTGATTCGATGCTTGTGAACTGGGACTGACCGGCCGAGAGCAAAACAGCACGAAAAAGGAAGAAACAAAATGTTTAGAATTCCATTAAAATTACGTAAGTATAAAACTGAAGGTAAGCGATTATAACTAGAAATGGCCTGAATGCGGCACGAGAACGGTGTCTAATAATTAGACTACACAAATACTACAAGAAAAACTGTTTGGAGATACTATGGACTTAATAACGAGAGGATATAGGTGATTTCCTATAAAACAGGGCTGTACCACTATAACGCGTTTCAAAGAAAAGTCGATTTTTCCTAATTCTCAGTCTTTTCTTTCCATGTTTCGCTTGATTCAACGGTTGTGGACCAGGACTGACCTACCAGAGCTAAACCAGCACGAAATACGAAGACATAAAAATTTTTACAAGTGCAATAAAATTACGTAATTATAAAACTAAAAATAACAGATTAAGAACTAGAAATGGCCGAAATGCGGCGCAAGATGAGTATCTAACGATAAGGTTAAACAGATGCTACAATAAAAACAAATTTGGACTGCTAGAGCTTCTAATACACAAAGATATCGGTGAATTCCTATAAAACAGGACATCACCACTACACCTCAGTTTCAAAGAAAAAGTCGATTTTTCTAATTCTGTGTGTTTTTCTTACAGGTTTTACCTGATTCGATGCTTAATGAACTGGGACTGACCGGCCGAGCAAAAACAGCACGAAAAAGGAAGAAACAAAATGTTTAGGAATTCCATTAAAATTACGTAAGTATAAAACTGAAGGTAGCGATTATAACTAGAAATATGGCCTGAATGCGGCACGAGAACGGTGTCTAATAATTAGACTACACAAATGCTACAAGAAAAACTGTTTGGAGATACTATGGACTTAATAACGAGAGGATATAGGTGATTTCCTGTAAAAACAGGGCTGTACCACTATAACGCGTTTCAAAGAAAAAGTCGATTTTTCCTAATTCTCAGTCTTTTCTTTCCAGGTTTCGCTTGATTCAACGGTTGTGGACCAGGACTGACCTACCAGAGCTAAACCAGCACGAAATACGAAGACATAAATTTTTACAAGTGCAATAAAATTACGTAATTATAAAACTAAAAATAACAGATTAGAACTAGAAATGGCCGTAATGCGGCGCAAGATGAGTATCTAACGATAAGGTTAAACAGATGCTACAATAAAAACAAATTTGGACTGCTTGAGATTCTAATACACAAAGATATCGGTGAATTCCTATAAAACAGGACATCACCACTACACCTCGGTTTCAAAGAAAAAGTCGATTTTTTCCTAATTCTCAGTCTTTTCTTTCCAGGTTTCGCCTGATTCAACGGTTTTGGACCGGGACTGACCGATTCAGCGCAAAACCAGCACGAAAACGAGGAAATAAAATTTTTACAAGTGCAATAAAATTACGTAAATATAAAACTGAAGGTAAGCGATTATAACTAGAAATGGCCTGAATGCGGCACGAGAACGGTGTCTAATAGTTAGACTACACAAATGCTACAAGAAAAACTGTTTGAGATACTATGGACTTAATAACGCGAGGATATAGGTGATTTCCTATAAAACAGGGCTTTACCAATAGTGGTATAGACCACGGTTTCAAAGAAAAAGTCGATTTTTCCTAATTCTGTGTGTTTTTCTTACAGGTTTTACCTGATTCGATGCTTGTGAACTGGGACTGACCGGCCGAGAGCAAAAACAGCACGAAAAAGGAAGAAACAAAATGTTTAGAATTCCATTAAAATTACGTAAGTATAAAACTGAAGGTAAGCGATTATAACTAGAAATGGCCTGAATGCGGCACGAGAACGGTGTCTAATAATTAGACTACACAAATACTACAAGAAAAACTGTTTGAGATACTATGGACTTAATAACGAGAGGATATAGGTGATTTCCTATAAAACGGGGCTGTACCACTATAACGCGTTTCAAAGAAAAAGTCGATTTTTCCTAATTCTCAGTCTTTTCTTTCCAGGTTTCCTTGATTCAACGGTTTTGGACCGGGACTGACCTACCCAGAGCTAAACCAGCACGAAATACGAAGACATAAAATTTTTACAAGTGCAATAAAATTACGTAATTATAAAACTAAAAATAACAGATTAGAACTAGAAATGGCCGAAATGCGGCGCAAGATGAGTATCTAACGATAAGGTTAAACAGATGCTACAATAAAAACAAATTTGGACTGCTTGAGATTCTAATACACAAAGATATCGGTGAATTCCTATAAAATAGGACATCACCACTACACCTCGGTTTCAAAGAAAAAGTCGATTTTTTCCTTATTCTGTGTGTTTTTCTTACAGGTTTTACCTGATTCGATGCTTGTGAACTGGGACTGACCGGCCGAGAGCAAAAACAGCACGAAAAAGGAAGAAACAAAAATGTTTAGAATTCCATTAAAATTACGTAAGTATAAAACTGAAGGTAAGCGATTATAACTAGAAATGGCCTGAATGCGGCACGAGAACGGTGTCTAATAATTAGACTACACAAATACTACAAGAAAAAACTGTTTGAGATACTATGGACTTAATAACGAGAGGATATAGGTGATTTCCTATAAAACAGGGCTTTACCAATAGTGGTATAGACCACGGTTTCATAGAAAAAGTCGATTTTTTCCTAATTCTGTGTGTTTTTCTTACAGGTTTTACCTGATTCGATGCTTGTGAACTGGGAGTGACCGGCCGAGCAAAAACAGCACGAAAAAGGAAGAAACAAAATGTTTAGAATTCCATTAAAATTACGTAAGTATAAAACTGAAGGTAAGCGATTATAACTAGAAATGGCCTGAATGCGGCACGAGAACGGTGTCTAATGATTAGACTACACAAATACTACAAGAAAAACTGTTTGGAGATACTATGGACTTAATAACGAGAGGATATAGGTGATTTCCTATAAAACAGGACATCACCACTACACCTCGGTTTCAAAGAAAAGTCGATTTTTCCTAATTCTCAGTCTTTTCTTTCCATGTTTCGCTTGATTCAACGGTTGTGGACCGGGACTGACCTACCCAGAGCTAAACCAGCACGAAATACGAAGACATAAAAATTTTTACAAGTGCAATAAAATTACGTAATTATAAAACTAAAAATAACAGATTAGAACTAGAAATGGCCGAAATGCGGCGCAAGATGAGTATCTAACGATAAGGTTAAACGAATGCTACAATAAAAAACAAATTTGGACTGCTTGAGATTCTAATACACAAAGATATCGGTGAATTCCTATAAAACAGGACATCACCACTACACCTCAGTTTCAAAGAAAAGTCGATTTTTTCTAATTCTGTGTGTTTTTCTTACAGGTTTTACCTGATTCGATGCTTGTGAACTGGGACTGACCGGCCGAGAGCAAAAACAGCACGAAAAAGGAAGAAACAAAATGTTTAGAATTCCATTAAAATTACGTAAGTATAAAACTGAAGGTAGCGATTATAACTAGAAATGGCCTGAATGCGGCACGAGAACGGTGTCTAATAATTAGACTACACAAATACTACAAGAAAAACTGTTTGGAGATACTATGGACTTAATAACGAGAGGATATAGGTGATTTCCTGTAAAACAGGGCTGTACCACTATAACGCGTTTCAAAGAAAAGTCGATTTTTCCTAATTCTCAGTCTTTTCTTTCCAGGTTTCGCTTGATTCAACGGTTTTGGACCGGGACTGACCTACCCAGAGCTAAACCAGCACGAAATACGAAGACATAAATTTTTACAAGTGCAATAAAATTACGTAATTATAAAACTAAAAATAACAGATTAGAACTAGAAATGGCCGTAATGCGGCGCAAGATGAGTATCTAACGATAAGGTTAAACGAATGCTACAATAAAAACAAATTTGGACTGCTTGAGATTCTAATACACAAGATATCGGTGAATTCCTATAAAACGGGACATCACCACTACACCTCGGTTTCAAAGAAAAGTCGATTTTTCCTAATTCTCAGTCTTTTCTTTCCAGGTTTCGCTTGATTCAACGGTTTTGGACCGGGACTGACCGATTCAGAGCAAAACCAGCACGAAAACGAGGAAATAAAATTTTTACAAGTGCAATAAAATTACGTAAATATAAAACTGAAGGTAAGCGATTATAACTAGAAATGGCCTGAATGCGGCACGAGAACGGTGTCTAATGATTAGACTACACAAATACTACAAGAAAAACTGTTTGAGATACTATGGACTTAATAACGCGAGGATATAGGTGATTTCCTATAAAACAGGGCTTTACCAATAGTGGTATAGACCACGGTTTCAAAGAAAAAGTCGATTTTTCCTAATTCTGTGTGTTTTTCTTACAGGTTTTACCTGATTCGATGCTTGTGAACTGGGACTGACCGGCCGAGCAAAAACAGCACGAAAAGGAAGAAACAAAATGTTTAAATTCCATTAAAATTACGTAAGTATAAAACTGAAGGTAAGCGATTATAACTAGAAATGGCCTGAATGCGGCACGAGAACGGTGTCTAATAATTAGACTACAAATACTACAAAGAAAAACTGTTTGAAGATACTATGGACTTAATAACGAGGATATAGGTGATTTCCTATAAAACAGGGCTGTACCACTATAACGCGTTTCAAAGAAAAAGTCGATTTTTTCCTAATTCTCAGTCTTTTTCTTTCCAGGTTTCGCTTGATTCAACGGTTGTGGACCGGGACTGACCGATTCAGAGCAAAACCAGCACGAAATACGAAGAAATAAAATTTTTACAAGTGCAATAAAATTACGTAATTATAAAACTAAAAATAACAGATTAGAACTAGAAATGGCCGAAATGCGGCGCAAGATGAGTATCAACGATAAGGTTAAACAGATGCTACAATAAAAACAAATTTGGACTGCTTGAGATTCTAATACACAAAGATATCGGTGAATTCCTATAAAACAGGACATCCACCACTACCTCGGTTTCAAAGAAAAAGTCGATTTTTTTCTAATTCTGTGTGTTTTTCTTACAGGTTTTACCTGATTCGATGCTTGTGAAATGGGACTGACCGGCCGAGAGCAAAAACAGCACGAAAACGGAAGAAACAAAAATGTTTAGAATTCCATTAAAATTACGTAAGTATAAAACTGAAGGTAGCGATTATAACTAGAAATGGACTGAATGCGGCACGAGAACGGTGTCTAATAATTAGACTACACAAATACTACAAGAAAAAACTGTTTGGACATACTATGGACTTAATAACGAGGATATAGGTGATTTCTATAAAACAGGGCTGTACCACTATAACGCGTTTCAAAGAAAAAGTCGATTTTTCCTAATTCTCAGTCTTTTCTTTCCAGGTTTCGCCTGATTCAACGGTTGTGGACCAGGACTGACCTACCCAGAGCTAAACCAGCACGAAATACGAAGAAATAAAATTTTTACAAGTGCAATAAAATTACGTAATTATAAAACTAAAAATAACAGATTAGAACTAGAAATGGCCGTAATGCGGCGCAAGATGAAGTATCTAACGATAAGGTTAAACGAATGCTACAATAAAAACAAATTTGGACTGCTTGAGATTCTAATACACAAAGATATCGGTGAATTCCTATAAAACAGGACATCACCACTACACCTCAGTTTCAAAGAAAAAGTCGATTTTTCCTAATTCTCAGTCTTTTCTTTCCAGGTTTCGCCTGATTCAACGGTTTTGGACCGGGACTGACCGATTCAGAGCAAAACCAGCACGAAAAACGAGGAAATAAATATTTTTACAAGTGCAATAAAATTACGTAAATATAAAACTGAAGGTAAGCGATTATAACTAGAAATGGCCTGAATGCGGCACGAGAACGGTGTCTAATGATTAGACTACACAAATACTACAAGAAAAACTGTTTGAGATACTATGGACTTAATAACGCGAGGATATAGGTGATTTCCTATAAAACAGGGCTTTACCAATAGTGGTATAGACCACGGTTTCATAGAAAAAGTCGATTTTTTCCTAATTCTGTGTGTTTTTCTTACAGGTTTTACCTGATTCGATGCTTGTGAACTGGGACTGACCGGCCGAGAGCAAAACAGCACGAAAAGGAAGAAACAAAAATGTTTAGAATTCCATTAAAATTACGTAAGTATAAAACTGAAGGTAAGCGATTATAACTAGAAATGGCCTGAATGCGGCACGAGAACGGTGTCTAATAATTACACTACACAAATACTACAAGAAAAAACTGTTTGGAGATACTATGGACTTAATAACGAGAGGATATAGGTGATTTCCTATAAAACGGGGCTGTACCACTATAACGCGTTTCAAAGAAAAAGTCGATTTTTTCCTAATTCTCTGTCTTTTCTTTCCAGGTTTCGCCTGATTCAACGGTTTTGGACCGGGACTGACCGATCCAGAGCAAAACCAGCACGAAAAACGAGGAAATAAAATTTTTTACAAGTGCAATAAAATTACGTAAATATAAAACTGAAGGTAAGCGATTATAACTAGAAATATGGCCTGAATGCGGCACGAGAACGGTGTCTAATAGTTAGACTACACAAATACTACAAGAAAAACTGTTTGAGATACTAAGGACTTAATAACGAGAGGATATAGGTGATTTCCTATAAAACAGGGCTTTACCAATAGTGGTATAGACCACGGTTTCAAAGAAAAAGTCGATTTTTCCTAATTCTGTGTGTTTTTCTTACAGGTTTTACCTGATTCGATGCTTGTGAACTGGGACTGACCGGCCGAGAGCAAAACAGCACGAAAAGGAAGAAACAAAATGTTTAGAATTCCATTAAAATTACGTAAGTATAAAACTGAAGGTAAGCGATTATAACTAGAAATGGCCGTAATGCGGCGCAAGATGAGTATCTAACGATAAGGTTAAACGAATGCTACAATAAAAACAAATTTGGACTGCTTGATTCTAATACACAAAGATATCGGTGAATTCCTATAAAACAGGACATCACCACTACACCTCGGTTTCAAAGAAAAGTCGATTTTTCCTAATTCTCAGTCTTTTCTTTCCAGGTTTCGCCTGATTCAACGGTTTTGGACCGGGACTGACCGATTCAGAGCAAAACCAGCACGAAAACGAGGAAATAAAATTTTTACAAGTGCAATAAAATTACGTAAATATAAAACTGAAGGTAAGCGATTATAACTAGAAATGGCCTGAATGCGGCACGAGAACGGTGTCTAATGATTAGACTACACAAATACAACAAGAAAAAACTGTTTGAGATACTATGGACTTAATAACGCGAGGATATAGGTGATTTCCTATAAAACGGGGCTTTACCAATAGTGGTATAGACCACGGTTTCAAAGAAAAAGTCGATTTTTCTAATTCTGTGTGTTTTCTTACAGGTTTTACCTGATTCGATGCTTGTGAACTGGGACTGACCGGCCGAGAGCAAAACAGCACGAAAAAGGAAGAAACAAAATGTTTAAATTCCATTAAAATTACGTAAGTATAAAACTGAAGGTAAGCGATTATAACTAGAAATGGCCTGAATGCGGCACGGAGAACGGTGTCTAATGAATTAGACTACACAAATACTACAAGAAAAACTGTTTGGAGATACTATGGACTTAATAACGCGAGGATATAGGTGATTTCCTATAAAACAGGGCTGTACCACTATAACGCGGTTTTCAAAGAAAAGTCGATTTTTCCTAATTCTCAGTCTTTTCTTTCCAGGTTTCGCTTGATTCAACGGTTGTGGACCAGGACTGACCTACCCAGAGCTAAACCAGCACGAAATACGAAGAAATAAAATTTTTACAAGTGCAATAAAATTACGTAATTATAAAACTAAAATAACAGATTAGAACTAGAAATGGCCGTAATGCGGCGCAAGATGAGTATCTAACGATAAGGTTAAACGAATGCTACAATAAAAACAAATTTGGACTGCTTGAGATTCTAATACACAAAGATATCGGTGAATTCTATAAAACAGGACATCACCACTACACCTCGGTTTCAAAGAAAAGTCGATTTTTCTAATTCTCAGTCTTTTCTTTCCACATTTCGCCTGATTCAAAGGTTGTGGACCGGGACTGAACCATCCAGAGCAAAACCAGCACGAAAAACGAAGAAATAAAATTTTTACAAGTGCAATAAAATTACGTAATTATAAAACTAAAAACAACAGATTAGAACTAGAAATGGCCGAAATGCGGCGCAAGATGAGTATCTAACGATAAGGTTAAACGAATGCTAAAACAGGGCTTTACCACTAAAACTCGGTTTCAAAGAAAAGTCGATTTTTCTAATTCTCAGTCTTTTCTTTCCAGGTTTCTCTTGATTCAACGGTTGTGGACCGGGACTGATCTACCCAGAGCTAAACCAGCACGAAATACGAAGAAATAAAATTTTTTACAAGTGCAATAAAATTACGTAATTATAAAACTAAAAATAACAGATTAGAACTAGAAATGGCCGAAATGCGGCGCAAGATGAGTATCTAACGATAAGGTTAAACGAATGCTACAATAAAAAACAAATTTGGACTGCTTGAGATTCTAATACACAAAGATATCGGTGAATTCCTATAAAATAGGACATCACCACTACACCTCGGTTTCAAAGAAAAAGTCGATTTTTTTCTAATTCTGTGTGTTTTTCTTACAGGTTTTACCTGATTCGATGCTTGTGAACTGGGACTGAACGGCCGAGAGCAAAAACAGCACGAAAAAGGAAGAAACAAAAATGTTTAGAATTCCATTAAAATTACGTAAGTATAAAACTGAAGGTAAGCGATTATAACTAGAAATGGCCTGAATGCGGCACGAGAACGGTGTCTAATAATTACACTACACAAATACTACAAGAAAAAACTGTTTGGAGATACTATGGACTTAATAACGAGAGGATATAGGTGATTTCCTATAAAACGGGGCTGTACCACTATAACGCGTTTCAAAGAAAAAGTCGATTTTTTCCTAATTCTCTGTCTTTTCTTTCCAGGTTTCGCCTGATTCAACGGTTTTGGACCGGGACTGACCGATCCAGAGCAAAACCAGCACGAAAAACGAGGAAATAAAATTTTTTACAAGTGCAATAAAATTACGTAAATATAAAACTGAAGGTAAGCGATTATAACTAGAAATGGCCTGCATGCGGCACGAGAACGGTGTCTAATGATTAGACTACACAAATACTACAAGAAAAAACTGTTTGAGATACTAAGGACTTAATAACGAGAGGATATAGGTGATTTCCTATAAAACAGGGCTTTACCAATAGTGGTATAGACCACGGTTTCAAAGAAAAAGTCGATTTTTTCCTAATTCTGTGTGTTTTTCTTACAGGTTTTACCTGATTCGATGCTTGTGAACTGGGACTGACCGGCCGAGAGCAAAAACAGCACGAAAAAGGAAGAAACAAAAATGTTTAGAATTCCATTAAAATTACGTAAGTATAAAACTGAAGGTAAGCGATTATAACTAGAAATGGCCTGAATGCGGCACGAGAACGGTGTCTAATAATTAGACTACACAAATACTACAAGAAAAAACTGTTTGGAGATACTATGGACTTAATAACGAGAGGATATAGGTGATTTCCTATAAAACGGGGCTGTACCACTATAACGCGTTTCAAAGAAAAAGTCGATTTTTTCCTAATTCTCTGTCTTTTCTTTCCAGGTTTCGCCTGATTCAACGGTTTTGGACCGGGACTGACCGATCCAGAGCAAAACCAGCACGAAAAACGAGGAAATAAAATTTTTTACAAGTGCAATAAAATTACGTAAATATAAAACTGAAGGTAAGCGATTATAACTAGAAATATGGCCTGAATGCGGCACGAGAACGGTGTCTAATGATTAGACTACAAATACTACAAGAAAAACTGTTTGAGATACTAAGGACTTAATAACGAGGATATAGGTGATTTCCTATAAAACAGGGCTTTACCAATAGTGGTATAGACCACGGTTTCAAAGAAAAAGTCGATTTTTTTCCTAATTCTGTGTGTTTTTCTTACAGGTTTTACCTGATTCGATGCTTGTGAACTGGGACTGACCGGCCGAGAACAAAAAGCACGAAAAAGGAAGAAACAAAATGTTTTAGAATTCCATAAAATTACGTAAGTATAAAACTGAAGGTAAGCGATTATAACTAGAAATGGCCTGAATGCGGCACGAGAACGGTGTCTAATGATTAGACTACACAAATACTACAAGAAAAAACTGTTTGAGATACTATGGACTTAATAACGAGAGGATATAGGTGATTTCCTATAAAACAGGGCTTTACCAATAGTGGTATAGACCACGGTTTCAAAGAAAAAGTCGATTTTTTCCTAATTCTGTGTGTTTTTCTTACAGGTTTTACCTGATTCGATGCTTGTGAACTGGGACTGACCGGCCGAGGCAAAAACAGCACGAAAAAGGAAGAAACAAAATGTTTAGAATTCCATTAAAATTACGTAAATATAAAACTGAAGGTAAGCGATTATAACTAGAAATGGCCTGAATGCGGCACGAGAACGGTGTCTAATAATTAGACTACACAAATGCTACAAGAAAAACTGTTTGGAATACTATGGACTTAATAACGAGGATATAGGTGATTTCTATAAAACAGGGCTGTACCACTATAACGCGGTTTCAAAGAAAAGTCGATTTTTTCCTAATTCTCAGTCTTTTCTTTCCAGGTTTCGCTTGATTCAACGGTTGTGGACCGGGACTGACCTGCAGAGCTAAACCAGCACGAAATACGAAGACATAAAAATTTTTACAAGTGCAATAAAATTACGTAATTATAAAACTAAAAATAACAGATTAGAACTAGAAATGGCCGTAATGCGGCGCAAGATGAGTATCTAACGATAAGGTTAAACTAATGCTACAATAAAAACAAATTTGGACTGCTTGAGATTCTAATACACAAAGATATCGGTGAATTCCTATAAAACAGGACATCACCACTACACCTCGGTTTCAAAGAAAAGTCGATTTTTTCCTAATTCTGTGTGTTTTTCTTACAGGTTTTACCTGATTCGATGCTTGTGAACTGGGACTGACCGGCCGAGAGCAAAACAGCACGAAAAAGGAAGAAACAAAATGTTTAAATTCCATTAAAATTACGTAAGTATAAAACTGAAGGTAAGCGATTATAACTAGAAATATGGCCTGAATGCGGCACGAGAACGGTGTCTAATAATTAGACTACAAATACTACAAGAAAAACTGTTTGGAGATACTATGGACTTAATAACGAGGAGGATATAGGTGATTTCCTATAAAACAGGGCTGTACCACTATAACGCGGTTTCAAAGAAAAGTCGATTTTTTCCTAATTCTCAGTCTTTTCTTTCCAGGTTTCGCTTGATTCAACGGTTGTGGACCGGGACTGACCTGCAGAGCTAAACCAGCACGAAATACGAAGACATAAAAATTTTTACAAGTGCAATAAAATTACGTAATTATAAAACTAAAAATAACAGATTAGAACTAGAAATGGCCGTAATGCGGCGCAAGATGAGTATCTAACGATAAGGTTAAACGAATGCTACAATAAAAAACAAATTTGGACTGCTTGAGATTCTAATACACAAAGATATCGGTGAATTCCTATAAAACAGGACATCACCACTACACCTCGGTTTCAAAGAAAAAGTCGATTTTTTTCTAATTCTGTGTGTTTTTCTTACAGGTTTTACCTGATTCGATGCTTGTGAACTGGGACTGACCGGCCGAGAGCAAAACAGCACGAAAAAGGAAGAAACAAAATGTTTAAATTCCATTAAAATTACGTAAATATAAAACTGAAGGTAAGCGATTATAACTAGAAATGGCCTGAATGCGGCACGAGAACGGTGTCTAATAATTAGACTACACAAATACTACAAGAAAAAACTGTTTGGAATACTATGGACTTAATAACGAGAGGATATAGGTGATTTCCTATAAAACAGGGCTGTACCACTATAACGCGGTTTCAAAGAAAAAGTCGATTTTTTCCTAATTCTCAGTCTTTTCTTTCCAGGTTTCGCTTGATTCAACGGTTGTGGACCGGGACTGACCTACCCAGAGCTAAACCAGCACGAAATACGAAGAAATAAAATTTTTACAAGTGCAATAAAATTACGTAATTATAAAACTAAAAATAACAGATTAGAACTAGAAATGGCCGTAATGCGGCGCAAGATGAGTATCTAACGATAAGGTTAAACGAATGCTACAATAAAAAACAAATTTGGACTGCTTGAGATTCTAATACACAAAGATATCGGTGAATTCCTATAAAACAGGACATCACCACTACACCTCGGTTTCAAAGAAAAAGTCGATTTTTCTAATTCTCAGTCTTTTCTTTCCACATTTCGCCTGATTCAAAGGTTGTGGACCGGGACTGAACCATCAGAGCAAAACCAGCACGAAAAACGAAGAAATAAAAATTTTTACAAGTGCAATAAAATTACGTAATTATAAAACTAAAAACAACAGATTAGAACTAGAAATGGCCGAAATGCGGCGCAAGATGAGTATCTAACGATAAGGTTAAACAGATGCTAAAACAGGGCTTTACCACTAAAACTCGGTTTCAAAGAAAAGTCGATTTTTCCTAATTCTCAGTCTTTTCTTTCCAGGTTTCGCTTGATTCAACGGTTGTGGACCGGGACTGACCTACCCAGAGCTAAACCAGCACGAAAAACGAAGAAATAAAATTTTTACAAGTGCAATAAAATTACGTAATTATAAAACTAAAAATAACAGATTAGAACTAGAAATGGCCGTAATGCGGCGCAAGATGAGTATCTAACGATAAGGTTAAACGAATGCTACAATAAAAACAAATTTGGACTGCTTGAGATTCTAATACACAAAGATATCGGTGAATTCCTATAAAACAGGACATCACCACTACACCTCGGTTTCAAAGAAAAGTCGATTTTTTCTAATTCTGTGTTTTTCTTACAGGTTTTACCTGATTCGATGCTTAATGAACTGGGACTGACCGGCCGAGAGCAAAAACAGCACGAAAAGGAAGAAACAAAATGTTTAGAATTCCATTAAAATTACGTAAGTATAAAACTGAAGGTAGCGATTATAACTAGAAATGGCCTGAATGCGGCACGAGAACGGTGTCTAATAATTAGACTACACAAATTCTGATAATTTATCCAAGAGTGGAGATATAAACTCATCTGTATATGATTTATGCCTTTGAACATTTTTAATAAATTCCAAATTTTACTTATGTGAGTATTTCTATTAAAAGTGTTACACAAGTTGTTCCATCCAATTTTTCTGTTCTGAAATTGTTCTCTTTTCTGAGCATCTTTTCTTTTGTAATTAATATAATTTTCAATAGTAGGCTCTTTATTATATAGTTTTAGTGCATTATATGGAGCAATAACACTTTGTTCATATATACTATTCCACCAAGGAGATGGTGGTCTGTTGCCCAGTCAGGGAATTGAGATGATATTTATCTATATGTAATGAAATCTCTGTTATTGTTGGATCTGTCATCATGTACAGACCATTCACTCCAAGAGTGGA
>JAGSMU010000337.1:0-56982 GCA_029286865.1 Teinopalpus imperialis
GATATAAACTCATCTGTATATGATTTATGCCTTTGAACATTTTTAATAAATTCCAAATTTTACTTATGTGAGTATTTCTATTAAAAGTGTTACACAAGTTGTTCCATCCAATTTTTTCTGTTCTGAAATTGTTCTCTTTTCTGAGCATCTTTTCTTTTGTAATTAATATAATTTTCAATAGTAGGCTCTTTATTATATAGTTTTAGTGCATTATATGGAGCAATAACACTTTGTTCATATATACTATTCCACCAAGGAGATGGTGGTCTGTTGCCCAGTCAGGGGAATTGAGATGATATTTATCTATATGTAATGAAATCTCTGTTATTGTTGGATCTGTCATCATGTACAGACCATTCACATAGTGGTGCAAGGCTGCCACTGATGAAGCTTACATCAATGGCAGAAGGAGTTTGTCTAGGGCGATTTATAGTTGTAGGTCTACCATCATTTAAAATACATAAATCTAAGTGATCAATTAAATTAAATAACCCCTGACCTCTACCTTTGGTTGACTGACAACCGAATGCAATATGATGACCATCAAAATCACCACTCATAAATATGGGCTTTGGCAGATCATTAATAATGGAACGGAGTCTATTAATTCGTATTCGCCCACTTGAAGGTGGACAGTATATACAGAGAATTGTTAAACTACTATGTCCAGTTGATACAGACACAGCAACTGTTTGAATGTCTTCATAAAATCTGGTATTTAATATGTTATACTTACGGGTATGGTTTAATCAGTATTGCGACTCCATTATGTGCATTGTTTGAATTTTTGTTGTAAATATTATATCCTGGTATTTTAAAATTATTATCTTTAAACCAAGAAAGCAAATATATCAATATTTTGTTGCTTAAATCAATGGATTAATAAAGGTTTTTTACTATTTGCACTTTGAATATTATACTGTACATAGCTTGGATTGTGTAGGACTAGGCCCTACACAATCCATTATGTTAAGTTTTTTAATAATGCATCTTTAATAGTTTTAATATTAGTGGGCGTACTGTCATCTTTATTGGCTAATTCTACCAACGTCTGCACTAGGGCCATAAGTACATCGTTGTTGGAAATTATTTGAGTTTTAAGGTTTTCTTTAGAGTGGACTATTTTAACTTTATTTACATCTCGTACAGGCTTATTTGCAGAGATATTTACAGACTTATTAACAATTAATTTCTGAATTATTGTAAATTGTCTGTTGAACTACATTAATTGGATGTGAAATACAGAAAGAGTAACATGGCCGTGGATACTGTTTTCTAATTTTATATAAACTATTGTCTATTTCCAGATATATATCGGACAGTGTTGGAGAATTACCAAATAGTAGACCTTGTGCTGTTGTTGGGGATCTATCTATATAAGGTACGATTTTGTTTATTACTTGAGTGTTGCATGCCTAAATTTATGGGTATGGAAGAGAGATAGTTTTCAGGAATAACATTATTGTGTCCTCTTAATCAATTTCGACTAAATTGACCTCTTCCGGTTATTACCAGATGTTAGCGATTACGCACGATATCGTATAATTGCATAAGCATATGCTTCGTCGCCTTATTTAATTCGATACCTTAATCCGACATGCGATAGAGCCGTGGTAGCTGTGTCTCAACGCGTTTTTTTATTTATTTTTTTATTACATTGAGAGTAACAAACGAGCACACAGGACACCTGATAGTAAGTGACTCCTACAGCCCATGACATCTACATTCATCTTTGACAAGAAATCATAATGCAGTCACATAATCTTATCACCAGTAAAACAGGTCACTGGTTCCCTACAATCACCAGACCAAACATAGCAGCATTATGCTGCTATTTCATGCTGGTTCTGTGAGGGCGTGGCCCTACCCAGTTGAGCTGACCCATTCATTCTGCAGCTTGAACCAAACTGCAGCTTCGCTGCCCTCGCTACCTTAGTGATGCCCTCTTCATTCGGACAGTCTCTGAACGAAACACCGCAGTATTGTGAGGACGTGATCCGATCTAGCTAACACTCATGCTGCTCACATCATCATCTAGATACAAGTGTCGGCTGTCAAAAATCAACAGTAATATTTCTATAATTATACCTTGCATTCATTTCTACTACTATATGTAATAAGAAGCATAAGAAAGGAAAGTTATAATACGAGAGCATTAAGGAACATGGGTTGGATGATTCTGGTTTCAGATCGATGGTAGAAAATACAAATAAAAACGCGGTACACACCAACTGAGGTAGATACAAATAACAGCACTATCAGCATATCACAGAACTTGTTGGTACCCATACTGATAGAGAGTCGCTTAGAATTAGTCTCATTCCGAACATTAATGCTAGCTAGTAAGTCCTAATGTTTACTAAATGTCCTCTGAAAAAAATATAAAAGGTAAAACAAGTCAACTTGTTTCTTTAATAATTTTAGGAGCGGCAACAGAACAAAGTTCATCTTATGGTGGTGACTACGGCCTATGACTCGAAACTAGCTAGCTTAAATATAAATAAATATAAAAATTTTCTATGTTTTGCATTTTTCAGGTCAGAGATTAAAGAGGTGAAACTGTCTGCACTACTACGCCCTCTGCGGAAGCCATATTGTATATGTGGAATTAAACACTTGGATTCAACATACCAATCAAGACGGACTTTCACCATATTTTCGAATATTTTACCAAGACAGGATGACAAGGAAATTGGTCTATAAGAACTAGCAAACTCAGCAGATTTTTCGGGCTTAAGTATTGGGACAACACACTGTGTTTTCCATGACTGTGGAATAGATTTATTACGCCAAAGCAAATTGAGGATTTTAAAAAACAACTTTTGGGCAGATACATCTAAGTTTTTAATTATAATGTAAGGATAATCATCTAAGCCAGGAGTTGTATTTCGTCTAGACTGCAAACTTGTTAAAAATTCAGACCATGAAAATGGATCCAGTAAAGACCCATTTAGAATTTGGGTTATTATTGTTAATTTCAAAAAGAATGTTCAATTGATCTACTTCAATTAAATTGTTATTATCTGATAATTTATCCAAGAGTGGAGATATAAACTCATCTGTATATGATTTATGCCTTTGAACATTTTAATAAATTCCAAATTTTACTTATGTGAGTATTTCTATTAAAAGTGTTACACAAGTTGTTCCATCCAATTTTTTCTGTTCTGAAATTGTTCTCTTTTTCTGAGCATCTTTTCTTTTGTAATTAATATAATTTTTAATAGTAGGCTCTTTATTATATAGTTTTAGTGCATTATATGAAGCAATAACACTTTGTTCACATATACTATTCCACCAAGGAGATGGTGGTCTGTTGCCCAGTCAGCTTTTTTATATATGAACCTATCTACAGGGGAATTGAGATGATATTTATCTATATGTAATGAAATCTCTGTTATTGTTGGATCTGTCATCATGTACAGACCATTCACATAGTGGTGCAAGGCTGCCACTGATGAAGCTTACATCAATGGCAGAAGGAGTTTGTCTAGGGCGATTTATAGTTGTAGGTCTACCATCATTTAAAATACATAAATCTAAGTGATCAATTATATTAAATAACCCCTGACCTCTACCTTTGGTTGACTGACAACCGAATTTTTTAATAATTTACTTGTAAATACGGCTTGTAGTCTACAATTACCTAACTTTATTCAGATATCTATACTCCAATACAAAACATGTAACATTAAAATTGTATATGTCAGACCAATAAACGAACAAAAAGTATATGAAAAAAAAACAATTTACCTTTGAAAAATGCTATGAGTGATTAAGTACTCCGGTTTAAGATAATATTTTGCACTGAATACGGCCAATACAACATACGTATCTATTTTTTGTATTATGGGCTAATCGGTGAGGTTTAGTTGGCATTAATATTTTGCTTGAGTCGCATTGTCTTCATATTTATTCAATTTATTAAATGAAACCAATAAATTTTAGATAAATATTACCTACCTAATAATAGTTAAGAGTAAAAAATAGTTTAAGTGTCAAATTGATTTTATCAGAATACATATTATCATATAGGATTTTTTTCCTTACATTTAATATAAAGTGACTACTTTATACTAAATGTAAGGAATTACTTTTTAAAGAAAAGCTTTAAGAAAGTATTTGGCGCTTATGGCGTACAAAAAACATGAAAAAATCGAGGATTATCTTTAACACTGCAACGCATATTTGAAAATAAGGTTTTTATTTTAGCAGAAAAGTGTCTCTTAACCAATGTTTTAAAATCCAGTAATGCAGAAAAATTACTTAATCCGAAAAAAAATGTTTCTTAATATAGTTAATAATTATTTAATTGTTAAAAAGTATTCCGAAACAAATCTTATAATGGTATAACTAACAAAAATAAATGTTTTGAACTATAACACTGTAAAAAATAAAAATTCTGGCAAAGAGCAGGCGATTCCATTACCTTATATTCTTATAAAGGAAATAAAAAGACAAAACTATTTATCATTATATGTGTACAAAATGGTTTCCACAATTGAATAGACAGAGACCTACATATATTCCTAATTAAAATTATTTCTATGGTAACTTTTGTACGTAGTCATGGAACATCTAAACCTCGTGTAATTTCAACAAAATCAAACCATATCAACACTACAAAAGCTACAGCTACAATACATTCACCATCTTCTATACTCGTCACATTCGCCCCAACGATTTCCACGTCTTTCAGTATTTACATATGTTTCTGCAAAGGAAATAACTTCAACAAAATCAAACCATATCAACACTACAAAAGCTACAGCTACAATACATTCACCATCTTCTATACTCGTCACATTAGCCCCAACAATTTCCACGTCTTTCAGTATTTACATATGTTTCTGCAAAGGAAATAAAAGACAAAACTATTTATCATTATATGTGTACAAAATGGTTTCCACAATTGAATAGACAGAGACCTACATATATTCCTAATTAAAATTATTTCTATGGTAACTTTTGTACGTAGTCATGGAACATCTAAACCTCGTGTAATTTCAACAAAATCAAACCATATCAACACTACAAAAGCTACAGCTACAATACATTCACCATCTTCTATACTCGTCACATTCGCCCCAACGATTTCCACGTCTTTCAGTATTTACATATGTTTCTGCAAAAGAAATAACTTCAACAAAATCAAACCATATCAACACTACAAAAGCTACAGCTACAATACATTCACCATCTTCTATACTCGTCACATTCGCCCCAACGATTTCCACGTCTTTCGAGTATTTACATATGTTTCTGCAAAAGAAATAACTTCAACAAAATCAAACCATATCAACACTACAAAAGCTACAGCTACAATACATTCACCATCTTCTATACTCGTCACATTCGCCCCAACGATTTCCACGTCTTTCAGTATTTACATATGTTTCTGCAAAGGAAATAACTTCAACAAAATCAAACCATATCAACACTACAAAAGCTACAGCTACAATACATTCACCATCTTCTATACTCGTCACATTCGCCCCAACGATTTCCACGTCTTTCAGTATTTACATATGTTTCTGCAAAGGAAATAACTTCAACAAAATCAAACCATATCAACACTACAAAAGCTACAGCTACAATACATTCACCATCTTCTATACTCGTCACATTCGCCCCAACGATTTCCACGTCTTTCAGTATTTACATATGTTTCTGCAAAGGAAATAACTTCAACAAAATCAAACCATATCAACACTACAAAAGCTACAGCTACAATACATTCACCATCTTCTATACTCGTCACATTAGCCCCAACAATTTCCACGTCTTTCAGTATTTACATATGTTTCTGCAAAGGAAATAACTTCAACAAAATCAAACCATATCAACACTACAAAAGCTACAGCTACAATACATTCACCATCTTCTATACTCGTCACATTAGCCCCAACAATTTCCACGTCTTTCAGTATTTACATATGTTTCTGCAAAGGAAATAATTATATTTCCGGAGATCGGTAGAAAATACCTTCGTTTGGCCAACTTTAGATTGCAAGGACCTTCCTTCAAAATTACAGGAATGGGAAGACTTGGACTAAATAAATATTTATTTCCTGAATCCCTATTAATTTCTATATCATTAACTAAAATGTGTCATATATTTTAATAGTGTATGATAAGTAAATATATAAAAGATAACATTTTTAATCCGTAAGTACTATCTTAGGTGCAATAAAGTTTTCATATTATTAAATTTGTTTACTAATTAAATATCATTACTAAAAATGAAGCTGCAGCTCAAAGGTCTTCTAATTCGTATTTACAGATGTCAAACTTATCAAGTAACTAGTCGTGAGCAAAATAATCGAAGTACGCTTGTGGTTAAAAATATGTTGTTTGTGTTCAGATTTATTCTTTGACTATAATAGATCAAAAGTAAAGGTTTGAGCTTTAAAATGAGATGACATTGCTAATATTAAATTCTTTTTATAAATACAAACAAATATAAATTAAAGATAAATGAAAAAGAAAATACAGACAAAAAGACAATTCTGGAATAAAATAATAAAAAGCAATTCAATAATTAGTGACTCCGGCTAGAAGGTCCGATCGTGAAGTTAGTGCATGATTTCTAGCCCGAACTTTTCTTTTAAGCTCGTCCCATATATGCTCAATTGGATTTAAGTCTGGACTATGCACTCAAACTTTACCTCCTGTGGACTACCAATAGAAGCTGCAGTACATGGACGGCATTGTCCTGCATTAGCACAAAATTTTCACCGATAAAGCCTGCGTAAGGAATGATATGATCCCCTAATATATTTCACTATACCGGTTCGCCATCAAAGCTCCAAATCTGCCGCCAGTTTCGATGAAAAACAACTAGGTTTTTTGCCTCCATTGAAATGCCCGCCATTAACGTATCTTCTCCTAATGCCACATCTCGATTTTTTTAAAGAATAAAATGAAATGAAACGGATCAGCGTTATGCTGCCATTTATAATGGTTAATTATGGAGGAGGTCTCTGTAATGGGGGTTAATGGGTGTCTCTGGAGACCTATTTATTTATTGAAAAATACACCATAAATAATATCTTTTTCCAATTAATACTTATGGTTTACGTTTTCCGAAATAAGTGTCTCAAAATCTACTTATCTAAGTAACATTATATCCATTCAACTAATATTTTTAATTATAATTGTATTATAAATAAAAATCAGAAGGTGAACACACCCACAAGGTGTGGTGTTGTGAAGTGGGTGGCGATGGGCTGATGGTGAATATTTAATAACAGCTCTAAGACATTTACAAATATCAATATAGATTATATTGGTAATAGGTCGGAAGCAAGAGGCCATACGGATTATTCGATTAAGTCCGGTCGATCCGGTTTCTTCTCGTGTTACGACTTCCTTATGGATATTTTTAAATTATAACTAACGGATGAAATAAAAAATATATAAAATTTCTAGCTGCAATATGAATGGGTCGCCGCAAGTTAGTGTCTTTAATCTGGGTGTACAGCAACAAGTTTTGAAAATTATATTATTTCTCATGAAAATCTATGCATTTTCTACATACACATACATACCGAAAGTTTATGGATTTTGATAAATAAGACCACATATTGAAGATACATTTATTGTTTTTTAAAGTATATGCCTTCATTATTTACACATTTTTGTATTGGTCGGAACCATTGTGTGTAGCAGTGGATCCAGTCTTCAGTAGGTACCTTTGTGGAACACATTCGCCGTTACTTCTGGGCTGTGTAAATCAGAAACCTCTAATCTTACCTTTAATTTTCGGAAAAAAAGGAAGTCGCAAGGGTCTGGGCTGCATGGCAGATGCATCATTAATATCTAGAACTGTATTTAGTCTTTCTCAAGTCTTAGTACATAAGTGTTAAATCAAAATTAAATAGTAGAGTGATAACAAAGCAAAATAACAATGATATGCACTATACTATTTTAATTTAAGCCATATTGCCATTATGACATTTGTTGTGTATATTTTTGTTTGTCAAGAGAATCAACATCAACTTAGTATGAAATTCTTAGTTATTTTGGGCTTTTAGTATAATCAAAACTTTGATGAAAACTCTCCATACGGAATACAGTAATTTATATCCAATAAAGAAACTCATATATTGAACATTCATGCCCTTTAAAATAATTAGGGTTAAATGCAGTATAAGCGGTGAAAAATATGTTATGTAGACAATGAAAATGCTAGATTATCATCTGTATAGATGACAACAACATTATACATTGTATATAAAACCAGGCATAATGATAGCGAGTAACACCGAAATCAAGTCAAAATGAAAAGAAAATACAGACAAAAAGACAATTCTGGAATAAAATAATAAAAAGCAATTCAATAATTAGTGACTCCGGCTAGAAGGTCCGATCGTGAAGTTAGTGCATGATTTCTAGCCCGAACTTTTCTTTTAAGCTCGTCCCATATATGCTCAATTGGATTTAAGTCTGGACTATGCACTCAATTTTTTTGCCACTCAATGCACTCAAACTTTACCTCCTGTGGACTACCAATAGAAGCTGCAGTACGTGGACGGCATTGTCCTGCATTAGCACAAAATTTTCACCGATAAAGCCTGCGTAAGGAATGATATGATCCCCTAATATATTTCACTATACCGGTTCGCCGTCAAAGCTCCAAATCTGCCGCCAGTTTCGATGAAAAACAACTAGGTTTTTGCCTCCATTGAAATGCCCGCCATTAACGTATCTTCTCCTAATGCCACATCTCGATTTTTTTAAAGAATAAAATGAAATGAAACGGATCAGCGTTATGCTGCCATTTATAATGGTTAATTATGGAGGAGGTCTCTGTAATGGGGGTTAATGGGTGTCTGTGGAGACCTATTTATTTATTGAAAAATACACCATAAATAATATCTTTTTCCAATTAATACTTATGGTTTACGTTTTCCGAAATAAGTGTCTCAAAATCTACTTATCTAAGTAACATTATATCCATTCAAATAATATTTTTAATTATAATTGTATTATAAATAAAAATCAAAAGGTGAACACACTCACAAGGTGTGGTGTTGTGAAGTGGGTGGCGATGGGCTGATGGTGAATATTTAATAACAGCTCTAAGACATTTACAAATATCAATATAGATTATATTGGTAATAGGTCGGAAGCAAGAGGCCATACGGATTATTCGATTAAGTCCGGTCGATCCGGTTTCTTCTCGTGTTACGACTTCCTTATGGATATTTTTAAATTATAACTAACGGATGAAATAAAAAATATATAAAATTTCTAGCTGCAATATGAATGGGTCGCCGCAAGTTAGTGTCTTTAATCTGGGTGTACAGCAACAAGTTTTGAAAATTATATTATTTCTCATGAAAATCTATGCATTTTCTACATACACATACATACCGAAAGTTTATGGATTTTGATAAATAAGACCACATATTGAAGATACATTTATTGTTTTTTAAAGTATATGCCTTCATTATTTACACATTTTTTGTATTGGTCGGAACCATTGTGTGTAGCAGTGGATCCAGTCTTCAGTAGGTACCTTTGTGGAACACATTCGCCGTTACTTCTGGGCTGTGTAAATCAGAAACCTCTAATCTTACCTTTAATTTTCGGAAAAAAAGGAAGTCGCAAGGGTCTGGGCTGCATGGCAGATGCATCATTAATATCTAGAACTGTATTTAGTCTTTCTCAAGTCTTAGTACATAAGTGTTAAATCAAAATTAAATAGTAGAGTGATAACAAAGCAAAATAACAATGATATGCACTATACTATTTTAATTTAAGCCATATTGCCATTATGACATTTGTTGTGTATATTTTTGTTTGTCAAGAGAATCAACATCAACTTAGTATGAAATTCTTAGTTATTTTGGGCTTTTAGTATAATCAAAACTTTGATGAAAACTCTCCAATAAAGAAACTCATATATTGAACATTCATGCCCTTTAATATAATTAGGGTTAAATGCAGTATAAGCGGTGAAAAATATGTTATGTAGACAATGAAAATGCTAGATTATCATCTGTATAGATGACAACAACATTATACATTGTATATAAAACCAGGCATAATGATAGCGAGTAACACCGAAATCAAGTCAAAATGAAAAAAGTAGACTAGCGACTGTAACATTCAGAATGTGACTGAGGGTACAAGTGACTGAGAATTTGAGTAATAAACGTTTTTTGGAGTACTTTCCTATTTTTGTCTACCCACCATTGATTCCTAACTTGAAACATTGCTTACGTTAGATAAACATGTCAACAATACTTCGAAATGTTTAACTTCACTATTCACTACCCAACAATTTTTTTTAGACGAAATTCGAGATTAACTTAGAGTGGGCCCTATTTTGTTTTGAGTAGTTTATGTTCATGACATATGCCTGAAAACATAACGACTTTGATTTATAAGTTTTATATTTCTTTTAGGTGTCTTGTTGCCTAGTCTTGGGGAGACAGTTCCAAGTGGTTATGAATTGGTCGAAACTACACCAACAGGACTACCTGCTAACTTGAACCATGGCTCTATGCGCTCACTCGAGTGCTTCCTATGAATAATTAAGGCAAAAAATGCTTGAGGGCGTTGTAGTGTTAGAGTAACTGTCTTATGAGTTACAGTTCTTGCATTCGATTCCCAGTCGAATAATATATGTGTAAAATATAATGTGTAAAATTAAAATATGTGTATCTGAAATGGTTCAATGCTGATAATTCCAGTGGTCTGTAATGTTTACATATTCGACAAGAAACGGTAAAGATGATGGAATATTTGTTATTAGATATTTTTCACACACCAGACGAAACTAGCGCTACTATTATACGTTGGTATTTTGGAAGGGTGGTCCTTTTCCTATTTTTGTCTACCCACCATTGATTCCTAACTTGAAACATTGCTTACGTTAGATAAACATGTCAACAATACTTCGAAATGTTTAACTTCACTATTCACTACCCAACAATTTTTTTTAGACGAAATTCGAGATTAACTTAGAGTGGGCCCTATTTTGTTTTGAGTAGTTTATGTTCATGACATATGCCTGAAAACATAACGACTTTGATTTATAAGTTTTATATTTCTTTTAGGTGTCTTGTTGCCTAGTCTTGGGGAGACAGTTCCAAGTGGTTATGAATTGGTCGAAACTACACCAACAGGACTACCTGCTAACTTGAACCATGGCTCTATGCGCTCACTCGAGTGCTTCCTATGAATAATTAAGGCAAAAAATGCTTGAGGGCGTTGTAGTGTTAGAATAACTGTCTTATGAGTTACAGTTCTTGCATTCGATTCCCAGTCGAATAATATATGTGTAAAATATAATGTGTAAAATTAAAATATGTGTATCTGAAATGGTTCAATGCTGATAATTCCAGTGGTCTGTAATGTTTACATATTCGACAAGAAACGGTAAAGATGATGGAATATTTGTTATTAGATATTTTTCACACACCAGACGAAACTAGCGCTACTATTATACGTTGGTATTTTGGAAGGGTGGTCCTTTCCTGGTCAATTTTCGTGCAAAAAATTTTTGTATCACCGCCTGGTAACCCTAATAACGCTCAAAGATTAGCTGAAATTATTCATGATATTGATATTTTAAAACCATAAATTGAGTGGTTTATGTTTGTATAAATTCTTACGACATTATAACATATCTTATGGTAGGTATTCATAAAGAATATAAAAAAATCGTGTTCAGTAATGTATATAATTTTAAAACCCTTTAATTACAAGCAACTTTAATTACTACAGTTATCATCCTTGTTAATCTTTGATATTAAATAAATGACCTCATAAAAATAATAATATAAATTTATTATATTATTCTGCTATTAGGCCTGTAAAGTGTACAGTCTACACGTATCATAATTAAATAAAGACAATAAGGTAACATAAAATAGCACAGTTACTAGTAGCTAGTATCCTGTCATTAGCGCAACTGAAGTATGTGCATCTTAAATCTTTGTTAAGGATATCCTCAAACATGTTTATGGCCTCGAAATCTTCACAATAAATAAGAAGAAATGTATTCACGTTTGTTAACCTTAGTTAAATAAAAAAATAATAAATATTAAAAGCTATAATGTAATTCTCTTGCCGTATCCGTCAATGGTAAAAGAGTGACTAATTGATGGATGGACCACACGTAGGCACAGATTGAGCGATCGCTCTTCACACCAGACAAGTTAGTCCTACTTTTAAAAGCTTTGCAGTATGTCTAATATAACGTGGGTAATGTGTTTATATTTTACTAATAGACGGGTTCGTCTGGAGATTTCAGTTTGCAATATTTGTGTAATAAAAGAATTGTTGCTAAATAATCGATTTATGTGTTTTCCTTGACAAAGGTCACAACAGTTCTGGTACATATGTATATATTTTAAATACAAACCCTGCTTGAGAAGCAGTTTAACGATTAGGGTTAACCAAAACAAAGAAAAAAAACAAATTCCGGGTAAGTTTTCGAGTTTAGCTCAATATCCAGACGGATAAAAATGCGTATAATTTTTTTTTCTTCTTATATTATGTTATTTAGTTTAACCTTAGGCTTCCGGTGTGATGTAAACATATATTTTTATATAGAATTTATTTATAGATTGTCTAGGTCGTATTTTTTTGTATTTTTCATTTATTTACCTTAAAGTTTTCCTTAAATTAACCTTAATAAAATGAAAAGGCATTTTCTACTAACACTACTACATATAAATTGGTGACGATGTCAGCTCGAACGGGACAGTATGGTTACCCGGACCTCTCCCTTGAACTTTTTATCAAGCTGGAGCGCCTGTTGAACATCTGCATTCGATTCCCAGTCGAATAATATATGTGTAAAATATAATGTGTAAAATTAAAATATGTGTATCTGAAATGGTTCAATGCTGATAATTCCAGTGGTCTGTAATGTTTACATATTCGACAAGAAACGGTAAAGATGATGGAATATTTGTTATTAGATATTTTTCACACACCAGACGAAACTAGCGCTACTATTATACGTTGGTATTTTGGAAGGGTGGTCCTTTCCTGGTCAATTTTCGTGCAAAAAATTTTTGTATCACCGCCTGGTAACCCTAATAACGCTCAAAGATTAGCTGAAATTATTCATGATATTGATATTTTAAAACCATAAATTGAGTGGTTTATGTTTGTATAAATTCTTACGACATTATAACATATCTTATGGTAGGTATTCATAAAGAATATAAAAAAATCGTGTTCAGTAATGTATATAATTTTAAAACCCTTTAATTACAAGCAACTTTAATTACTACAGTTATCATCCTTGTTAATCTTTGATATTAAATAAATGACCTCATAAAAATAATAATATAAATTTATTATATTATTCTGCTATTAGGCCTGTAAAGTGTACAGTCTACACGTATCATAATTAAATAAAGACAATAAGGTAACATAAAATAGCACAGTTACTAGTAGCTAGTATCCTGTCATTAGCGCAACTGAAGTATGTGCATCTTAAATCTTTGTTAAGGATATCCTCAAACATGTTTATGGCCTCGAAATCTTCACAATAAATAAGAAGAAATGTATTCACGTTTGTTAACCTTAGTTAAATAAAAAAATAATAAATATTAAAAGCTATAATGTAATTCTCTTGCCGTATCCGTCAATGGTAAAAGAGTGACTAATTGATGGATGGACCACACGTAGGCACAGATTGAGCGATCGCTCTTCACACCAGACAAGTTAGTCCTACTTTTAAAAGCTTTGCAGTATGTCTAATATAACGTGGGTAATGTGTTTATATTTTACTAATAGACGGGTTCGTCTGGAGATTTCAGTTTGCAATATTTGTGTAATAAAAGAATTGTTGCTAAATAATCGATTTATGTGTTTTCCTTGACAAAGGTCACAACAGTTCTGGTACATATGTATATATTTTAAATACAAACCCTGCTTGAGAAGCAGTTTAACGATTAGGGTTAACCAAAACAAAGAAAAAAAACAAATTCCGGGTAAGTTTTCGAGTTTAGCTCAATATCCAGACGGATAAAAATGCGTATAATTTTTTTTTCTTCTTATATTATGTTATTTAGTTTAACCTTAGGCTTCCGGTGTGATGTAAACATATATTTTTATATAGAATTTATTTATAGATTGTCTATGTCGTATTTTTTTGTATTTTTCATTTATTTACCTTAAAGTTTTCCTTAAATTAACCTTAATAAAATGAAAAGGCATTTTCTACTAACACTACTACATATAAATTGGTGACGATGTCAGCTCGAACGGGACAGTATGGTTACCCGGACCTCTCCCTTGAACTTTTTATCAAGCTGGAGCGCCTGTTGAACATCTGCATTCGATTTTTATTAATATGACCTTATCGCACAATATCGATCTCAGCTTAATTGGCTTTCCACATAACAAAGGCGAATTCCAGAATTTTGTTTGTTCTCTTCTCCATTTTAAATGATCCGTCATCACCTTCTTATCTTAAAGATAAATTCTTATATCTCTTTTTATTTCATGATAGAATTCTCTGATCTTCGTTTAATAACAAGATCTATTCCAGATTATTTTACCGGTATTCTTGCAAATTCATTTGCTGTCCGAGCTATACTAATCTGGAATGCCTTGCCCGATGAAATCAGGAAGGTAAGTAATAAAAACAGTTTATAAGTTTGGTTCTTGATTACTATATATATATTATATATATATATTTATCTGAGATGCTGTTGATGATGAAGATGATAAATTAATAATTTCATAAAAATAATAATATAAATTTATTATATTATTCTGCTATTAGGCCTGTAAAGTGTACAGTCTACACGTATCATAATTAAATAAAGACAATAAGGTAACATAAAATAGCACAGTTACTAGTAGCTAGTATCCTGTCATTAGCGCAACTGAAGTATGTGCATCTTAAATCTTTGTTAAGGATATCCTCAAACATGTTTATGGCCTCGAAATCTTCACAATAAATAAGAAGAAATGTATTCACGTTTGTTAACCTTAGTTAAATAAAAAAATAATAAATATTAAAAGCTATAATGTAATTCTCTTGCCGTATCCGTCAATGGTAAAAGAGTGACTAATTGATGGATGGACCACACGTAGGCACAGATTGAGCGATCGCTCTTCACACCAGACAAGTTAGTCCTACTTTTAAAAGCTTTGCAGTATGTCTAATATAACGTGGGTAATGTGTTTATATTTTACTAATAGACGGGTTCGTCTGGAGATTTCAGTTTGCAATATTTGTGTAATAAAAGAATTGTTGCTAAATAATCGATTTATGTGTTTTCCTTGACAAAGGTCACAACAGTTCTGGTACATATGTATATATTTTAAATACAAACCCTGCTTGAGAAGCAGTTTAACGATTAGAGTTAACCAAAACAAAGAAAAAAAACAAATTCCGGGTAAGTTTTCGAGTTTAGCTCAATATCAGACGGATAAAAATGCGTATAATTTTTTTTCTTCTTATATTATGTTATTTAGTTTAACCTTAGGCTTCCGGTGTGATGTAAACATATATTTTTATATAGAATTTATTTATAGATTGTCTATGTCGTATTTTTTTGTATTTTTCATTTATTTACCTTAAAGTTTTCCTTAAATTAACCTTAATAAAATGAAAAGGCATTTTCTACTAACACTACTACATATAAATTGGTGACGATGTCAGCTCGAACGGGACAGTATGGTTACCCGGACCTCTCCCTTGAACTTTTTATCAAGCTGGAGCGCCTGTTGAACATCTGCATTCGATTTTTATTAATATGACCTTATCGCACAATATCGATCTCAGCTTAATTGGCTTTCCACATAACAAAGGCGAATTCAGAATTTTGTTTGTTCTCTTCTCCATTTTAAATGATCCGTCATCACCTTCTTATCTTAAAGATAAATTCTTATATCTCTTTTTATTTCATGATAGAATTCTCTGATCTTCGTTTAATAACAAGATCTATTCCAGATTATTTTACCGGTATTCTTGCAAATTCATTTGCTGTCCGAGCTATACTAATCTGGAATGCCTTGCCCGATGAAATCAGGAAGGTAAGTAATAAAAACAGTTTATAAGTTTGGTTCTTGATTACTATATATATATTATATATATATATATATTTATCTGAGATGCTGTTGATGATGAAGATGATAAATTAATAATTTCATAAAAAATAATAACATTGTCAAATCTAAAATATGGTTCATTTAGTGGAAACAAATTAATATTGAGTTTCCTGTCTTTGTGTACATACATACATGAGTGACCTTAGACGTGGCAGCTTGGCGATCGCTATGGGCAGTTACATTCAACCACTTCTCGTTAGTCAGTCATCCTGCGCCACATTTAGGCCATTTCTAGTCTAGTTCTAATCAGTTATTTTTAGTTTCATAATTACGTAATTTTATTCCATTTGTAAAAATTTTCATTTCTTCGTTTTTCCTGCTCATTTTGTAACCTAACCTAACCTAACCTAACCTAACCTAACCACCTATATCTTTGTGTATTAGAGTCTTAAGCATTCCAAATTGATTTTTTGTTGTAGCATTTGTTTAGTGTAATCGTTAGACAGTCATCCTGCACCGCATTTAGGCCATTTCTAGTCTAGTTCTAATCAGTTATTTTTAGTTTCATAATTACGTAATTTTATTCCATTTGTAAAAATTTTCATTTCTTCGTTTTTCCTGCTCATTTTGTAACCTAACCTAACCTAACCACCTATATCTTTGTGTATTAGAGTCTTAAGCATTCCAAATTGATTTTTTGTTGTAGCATTTGTTTAGTGTAATCGTTAGACAGTCATCCTGCACCGCATTTAGGCCATTTCTAGTCTAGTTCTAATCAGTTATTTTTAGTCTCATAATTACGTAATTTTATTCCATTTGTAAAAATTTTCATTTCTTCGTTTTCCTGCTCATTTTGTAACCTAACCTAACCACCTATATCTTTGTGTATTAGAGTCTTAAGCATTCCAAATTGATTTTTGTTGTAGCATTTGTTTAGTGTAATCGTTAGACAGTCATCCTGCACCGCATTTAGGCCATTTCTAGTCTAGTTCTAATCAGTTATTTTTAGTTTCATAATTACGTAATTTTATTCCATTTGTAAAATTTTCATTTCTTCGTTTTCCTGCTCATTTTGTAACCTAACCTAACCTAACCTAACCTAACCTAACCTAACCACCTATATCTTTGTGTATTAGAGTCTTAAGCATTCCAAATTGATTTTTGTTGTAGCATTTGTTTAGTGTAATCGTTAGACAGTCATCCTGCACCGCATTTAGGCCATTTCTAGTCTAGTTCTAATCAGTTATTTTTAGTCTCATAATTACGTAATTTTATTCCATTTGTAAAATTTTCATTTCTTCGTTTTTCCTGCTCATTTTGTAACCTAACCTAACCTAACCACCTATATCTTTGTGTATTAGAGTCTTAAGCATTCCAAATTGATTTTTTGTTGTAGCATTTGTTTAGTGTAATCGTTAGACAGTCATCCTGCACCGCATTTAGGCCATTTCTAGTCTAGTTCTAATCAGTTATTTTTAGTCTCATAATTACGTAATTTTATTCCATTTGTAAAAATTTTCATTTCTTCGTTTTTCGAATAATCATTCAAGATGCACAATACAAGGCCATCTCTCTGGACTCCTTGGAATACCTAGTTACCGGTAATTGGATCTTCAGATTCCTACAGTCAACATAATAATAATGTTAGAAATACATGTTACCCATTTGAGCTGACCCATCCATGATGCAGCAAAAAACTATTTTTTTTATATAGAATGGGTGGCAAACAAGCAAGAAGCTCACCCGATGGTAAGTGATTACCGCAGCCCATGAACATCGATAACACCATAGCGGTCACAGATGTGCTGCTTACTTTTAGCTACAGCATGTTTCAACTCTGTCTAATTTATTTGAATTGTACAATGTCTTGTCTTGGCTATGGTACATTTTTATATTGAAACTTATTTCAGTTAAGCTGCCCTGCTAAATGCCTACTAAAAATGTCATATTTATACTGTTTTTATATTGAAATATAGGCATATAGCTTAGGAAACTGTTAATCTAGTATCCAGACTCAATAAAACATCAATGACATTGATCACGTTTTTAAACACAGATAATTATGGATATTATATGTTACTTTTCGCTCTAGTTTGTGTCTAGTTATTGAAATATAGGCATATAGCTTAGGAAACTGTTAATCTTGTATCTAAACCTAATAACACATCAATGACATTGATCACGTTTTTAAACACATGTATAATTATGGATATGTTACTTTTCGCTCTAGTTTGTGTCTAGTTATTGAAATATAGGTATATAACTTATAAAACTGTTAATCTAGTATCAGACTCAATAAAACATCAATGACATTGATCACGTTTTTAAACACATGTATAATTATGGATATGTTACTTTTCGCTCTAGTTTGTGTCTAGTTATTGAAATATAGGTATATAACTTATAAAACTGTTAATCTTGTATCTAAACCTAATAACACATCAATGACATTGATCACGTTTTTAAACACAGATAATTATGGATATTATATGTTACTTTTCGCTCTAGTTTGTGTCTAGTTATTGAAATATAGGTATATAACTTATAAAACTGTTAATCTAGTATCAGACTCAATAAAACATCAATGACATTGATCACGTTTTTAAACACATGTATAATTATGGATATGTTACTTTTCGCTCTAGTTTGTGTCTAGTTATTGAAATATAGGTATATAACTTATAAAACTGTTAATCTTGTATCTAAACCTAATAACACATCAATGACATTGATCACGTTTTTAAACACATGTATAATTATGGATATTATATGTTACTTTTCGCTCTAGTTTGTGTCTAGTTATTGAAATATAGGTATATAACTTATAAAACTGTTAATCTTGTATCTAAACCTAATAACACATCAATGACATTGATCACGTTTTTAAACACAGATAATTATGGATATTATATGTTACTTTTCGCTCTAGTTTGTGTCTAGTTATTGAAATATAGGTATATAACTTATAAAACTGTTAATCTTGTATCTAAACCTAATAACACATCAATGACATTGATCACGTTTTTAAACACAGATAATTATGGATATGTTACTTTTCGCTCTAGTTTGTGTCTAGTTATTGAAATATAGGTATATAACTTATAAAACTGTTAATCTTGTATCTAAACCTAATAACACATCAATGACATTGATCACGTTTTTAAACACATGTATAATTATGGATATGTTACCTTTCGCTCTAGTTTGTGTCTAGTTATTGAAATATAGGTATATAACTTATAAAACTGTTAATCTTGTATCTAAACCTAATAACACATCAATGACATTGATCACGTTTTTAAACACATGTATAATTATGGATATTATATGTTACTTTTCGCTCTAGTTTGTGTCTAGTTATTGAAATATAGGTATATAACTTATAAAACTGTTAATCTTGTATCTAAACCTAATAACACATCAATGACATTGATCACGTTTTTAAACACAGATAATTATGGATATTATATGTTACTTTTCGCTCTAGTTTGTGTCTAGTTATTGAAATATAGGCATATAGCTTAGGAAACTGTTAATCTTGTATCTAAACCTAATAACACATCAATGACATTGATCACGTTTTTAAACACATGTATAATTATGGATATGTTACTTTTCGCTCTAGTTTGTGTCTAGTTATTGAAATATAGGTATATAACTTATAAAACTGTTAATCTTGTATCTAAACCTAATAACACATCAATGACATTGATCACGTTTTTAAACACAGATAATTATGGATATTATATGTTACTTTTCGCTCTAGTTTGTGTCTAGTTATTGAAATATAGGTATATAACTTATAAAACTGTTAATCTAGTATCCAGACTCAATAAAACATCAATGACATTGATCACGTTTTTAAACACATGTATAATTATGGATATGTTACTTTTCGCTCTAGTTTGTGTCTAGTTATTGAAATATAGGTATATAACTTATAAAACTGTTAATCTTGTATCTAAACCTAATAACACATCAATGACATTGATCACGTTTTTAAACACATGTATAATTATGGATATTATATGTTACTTTTCGCTCTAGTTTGTGTCTAGTTATTGAAATATAGGCATATAGCTTAGGAAACTGTTAATCTAGTATCCAGACTCAATAAAACATCAATGACATTGATCACGTTTTTAAACACAGATAATTATGGATATTATATGTTACTTTTCGCTCTAGTTTGTGTCTAGTTATTGAAATATAGGCATATAGCTTAGGAAACTGTTAATCTTGTATCTAAACCTAATAACACATCAATGACATTGATCACGTTTTTAAACACATGTATAATTATGGATATGTTACTTTTCGCTCTAGTTTGTGTCTAGTTATTGAAATATAGGTATATAACTTATAAAACTGTTAATCTAGTATCCAGACTCAATAAAACATCAATGACATTGATCACGTTTTTAAACACAGATAATTATGGATATGTTACTTTTCGCTCTAGTTTGTGTCTAGTTATTGAAATATAGGCATATAGCTTAGGAAACTGTTAATCTTGTATCTAAACCTAATAACACATCAATGACATTGATCACGTTTTTAAACACAGATAATTATGGATATGTTACTTTTCGCTCTAGTTTGTGTCTAGTTATTGAAATATAGGCATATAGCTTAGGAAACTGTTAATCTTGTATCTAAACCTAATAACACATCAATGACATTGATCACGTTTTTAAACACAGATAATTATGGATATGTTACTTTTCGCTCTAGTTTGTGTCTAGTTATTGAAATATAGGTATATAACTTATAAAACTGTTAATCTTGTATCTAAACCTAATAACACATCAATGACATTGATCACGTTTTTAAACACATGTATAATTATGGATATGTTACTTTTCGCTCTAGTTTGTGTCTAGTTATTGAAATATAGGCATATAGCTTAGGAAACTGTTAATCTAGTATCCAGACTCAATAAAACATCAATGACATTGATCACGTTTTTAAACACATGTATAATTATGGATATGTTACTTTTCGCTCTAGTTTGTGTCTAGTTATTGAAATATAGGCATATAGCTTAGGAAACTGTTAATCTAGTATCCAGACTCAATAAAACATCAATGACATTGATCACGTTTTTAAACACATGTATAATTATGGATATGTTACTTTTCGCTCTAGTTTGTGTCTAGTTATTGAAATATAGGTATATAACTTATAAAACTGTTAATCTAGTATCCAGACTCAATAAAACATCAATGACATTGATCACGTTTTTAAACACATGTATAATTATGGATATGTTACTTTTCGCTCTAGTTTGTGTCTAGTTATTGAAATATAGGCATATAGCTTAGGAAACTGTTAATCTAGTATCCAGACTCAATAACACATCAATGACATTGATCACGTTTTTAAACACATGTATAATTATGGATATGTTACCTTTCGCTCTATTTTGTGTCACAGTTTTGTATATTTTCGATATATTATACTTAATAAAAACGAAAGTAAAACGTTATGGTTGCTGTAACATTTCAAAATTACAAGAATGTCATACCTACCTAAATATTTCTTTTAATATAATAATTGTTATACAATTTATAACATATAATATAACTTATTCTATTTATATATTATATTACAAGCTAGAGATAGTTTAGTCTAATACACTTTACGCAATAAATGTTTATGGGATCAAAATATGCACATGCATAAGACATTTGTAACCGATCCATAAATACCAAAATAAAATCTGTACGTTTTTTGTTTCATTACAACCACAATTTAAAAAAACGAGTCATCTAAACAATTTGTTATTGTCTCTCTGCTACGTAAATGAGCTTATCCCATCGCGGAAATAATCAATTAGTTCTAAAACAACATGCTTAATTAAAACTAGTGCTTATGTGTTACAACTAGTGTAAAGTGGTTCGCGTATATGAACATGGCATGTAGGGTTTCAGTGTCGAAGTAATGAGTCGTTAATTAATTATATAGTTTAATATTCATGTACTTTGTATGTAAATGTATGGGCCTGCCCTTCATCAGCTCGTTTTTACGTACTGGATTCCAATAAACTGATTTTGTTTAGATTTTACCAAAGGGATATATATATATAAATATACAATGGGACTAAAGGGACTAACTTTTTAATTATTGTATGATAGTAGTTTTGTATTGATTGATAGCTCACCGTATTTAGAATATTTATTTGCTGAGGTCACATTTAAATTTCTAAAGTCCCCTTCTATTAAGCCGCTCTCTTGACATTGGCTTCGTATATTTTAGAATTGTATGGTTTCGTAGTCACTAATTATTTCCTTATTAAATACGTAACGGGCATTATTATAAGTGTACTAGTAAATTAAAAAGGTTAAAATAAAAGGATAAATTAATATACAGCTATATTAGGACTATTAAATTCTAAATTAAAAATAAATATATAAAATTATTTGGAAAGCAAATAAACATTGCTATTATTGTTACCAAAGCAGTTATAAAATCAAACTATTAAACGCCGCAGGATGATGACCACGTTGTACCTTTCCGACTATTTGAGCAGCTCCTTTAGAACTGTGAGCGTACACTTTATCATTTTACTTATTGTGGAGTTCTTAATCGTGAAATTTTTTTCATCGTTAAAGAGGATATTTCTGTTCCTTTCACCTGAGTATCGCGACAGAAGAGTTGCGAAATCGCGAATTGATCGATCCACTCTCTTTAATTGTAAAGATTGATTTAGGGCATATCCTGTATATCGACGATGAGCACCGAGCTTCAGGTTTTGTTTTATAATACGCGACAGAGTCCTAGCGGGAATCTTCATTTCTCGAGATAAGATTTTTTGCTTCCAAATAAGAGTTTCGACGAATTCTGGCTTTACCAGCATTAACAGCCTTTGTAGTTCTAACAGCACGCGGCCGCCGCGATCTTTTCTGGTCTTCGACAGAGGAAGTGTTGTTGTATCTGTTGATAGTACGATATACGAACATACGGCTGATACCAAGCTTTTGAAGTGTCTGGAATATGACCGACGGCTCCATACCCACTTTGTGCAAGGCGATCACTGTAACCCTATTTTCTTTAACACCCCATTCCATATTGTAATTTGATAATGAACATGAACAGTTATGTGAAGTGGCACAAAATTGAAAGAAATACATCTAAAATAATATACGTGTGCCAAATTCAAAATAATTAAAAAGTTCAAATCAAAATCAAATTGCCAGTTCCTTGGCTAGAGATGCAACCCCAGACCATAATTGAGCCACCACCATGCTTGATTCTTCTTGATTGGGACTACGCAATCTGACATCATCTTTTCTTGGGCACTGCGTCGAACGTAAATTCTACGTTTTCAATCGAATAGTTCAAACTTGGATTCATCGGTCCAAAGCACTTTTTTAAAATCATATTCCGTCCAATCTCGATGCGCAAGGGCCCACTGCATCCGTTTTTTCTTGTGTAGTTAGTTTTAGGTGCTAAATAATCCTAATTGTTGAGCAATACGTAACAAATGCAAAGTAATTAGTAATGAGGACATTATAAAAATATTATTACGACTCTACCACCTGGCTCTAGCGCAGCGTTTGTCGGTGTTTGAAAACAATAGACGTTTATTGTCCAATAACTTGCAAGTAAACAAAAGAATGACTTCTTTAAACATTCGATACTAACAATAGAATATGCCGATGTGCATTTCTTTTATTTATCCTGTGGGATTTTATTACAATTGATGGATGAATGGAAATTATGTTGTTTATGTGCCGTATTAAACTTTTGGCCGGCAGGGTATGTGTTTATCTGAAATCTAAACTTTAATTAATATATCTCATTACTATTAATATAAGTATAATTCTTGCATCCATAATATATACATTGTCTGTTCAAAATACAGGTAGGCTGGTAGAGAATATCTTTTGTCATTAAGTATTTGTACAATGTTTGTTTTACTAATATATAACATAATTAGAATAACTTACAAATTACAAATGGCTCATCGGGATTATATAGATATTTCTTTACAAAGTTCATGACATCTTCAATTGTATTGGATGGTGGAAAGATTCCTTGTAAAATCATTTGGTCGGGAAACTGTATTCGCACAACAGCATTTTTATAGGAAGATTGTTTGTGTTGAGATGACTGAAATAAAGAAATAAATTCGTTCAAATAAACATCATAATTCATTATTTAAAGAAATACAAGAAATAAAAGATTCAATTTATACTCTTTTGAAATATTTAGAGGGAAGTTTATTGTATTTGACGAAATTTGACACCTTGTGGTCTCCCAAATTTCTTGATTTGAATTTTATACTATTATTACATCATGACATCGTGTTATTGTGTATGAAAATTGCAAACAGTTCTTGAAATACTCTTTAAAAATGCTTTGCTCATTGTTGTCCAATAAAGTTATTGTACATTTTATCATAATAATATAGCAAGGGCGGTTATACACATGTGATTACAGGACACGTTGCACTCTAGATAATAAAGGCCAATACAAGGAAAAAATACATTGAAAGAATACCATCTTGACCTTTAGGGGTGACAACACCATGTGCATTCTGAAACATTGCTATTATTGTTACCAAAGCAGTTATAAAATCAAACTATTAAACGCCGCAGGATGATGACCACGTTGTACCTTTCCGACTATTTGAGCAGCTCCTTTAGAACTGTGAGCGTACACTTTATCATTTTACTTATTGTGGAGTTCTTAATCGTGAAATTTTTTCATCGTTAAAGAGGATATTTCTGTTCCTTTCACCTGAGTATCGCGACAGAAGAGTTGCGAAATCGCGAATTGATCGATCCAAAGCACTTTTTAAAATCATATTCCGTCCAATCTCGATGCGCAAGGGCCCACTGCATCCGTTTTTTCTTGTGTAGTTAGTTTTAGGTGCTAAATAATCCTAATTGTTGAGCAATACGTAACAAATGCAAAGTAATTAGTAATGAGGACATTATAAAAATATTATTACGACTCTACCACCTGGCTCTAGCGCAGCGTTTGTCGGTGTTTGAAAACAATAGACGTTTATTGTCCAATAACTTGCAAGTAAACAAAAGAATGACTTCTTTAAACATTCGATACTAACAATAGAATATGCCGATGTGCATTTCTTTTATTTATCCTGTGGGATTTTATTACAATTGATGGATGAATGGAAATTATGTTGTTTATGTGCCGTATTAAACTTTTGGCCGGCAGGGTATGTGTTTATCTGAAATCTAAACTTTAATTAATATATCTCATTACTATTAATATAAGTATAATTCTTGCATCCATAATATATACATTGTCTGTTCAAAATACAGGTAGGCTGGTAGAGAATATCTTTTGTCATTAAGTATTTGTACAATGTTTGTTTTACTAATATATAACATAATTAGAATAACTTACAAATTACAAATGGCTCATCGGGATTATATAGATATTTCTTTACAAAGTTCATGACATCTTCAATTGTATTGGATGGTGGAAAGATTCCTTGTAAAATCATTTGGTCGGAAACTGTATTCGCACAACAGCATTTTTATAGGAAGATTGTTTGTGTTGAGATGACTGAAATAAAGAAATAAATTCGTTCAAATAAACATCATAATTCATTATTTAAAGAAATACAAGAAATAAAAGATTCAATTTATACTCTTTTGAAATATTTAGAGGGAAGTTTATTGTATTTGACGAAATTTGACACCTTGTGGTCTCCCAAATTTCTTGATTTGAATTTTATACTATTATTACATCATGACATCGTGTTATTGTGTATGAAAATTGCAAACAGTTCTTGAAATACTCTTTAAAAATGCTTTGCTCATTGTTGTCCAATAAAGTTATTGTACATTTTATCATAATAATATAGCAAGGGCGGTTATACACATGTGATTACAGGACACGTTGCACTCTAGATAATAAAGGCCAATACAAGGAAAAAATACATTGAAAGAATACCATCTTGACCTTTAGGGGGTGACAACACCATGTGCATTCTGAAACATTGCTAAGGATGGATGTAGATGTGGTTCGATTTTTATTGATAAATTATTAAAAGGTTGGTAGTATGCATACATAAAATATCTGGCCATGTTAGATTAAGTAAAGATTTTTTTCAAATTATTTCAATAAAATAAGTTAACATAAATCTCAGGCTTTCACTGGGAAAAGAGCCGAACCGTGTCTGCATTGTGATTGCGTCGAGGACCAACAGTATGCTATGTAGACATAGGACGGGTGCACTTCTCAATCTAAAATAGATTCTCGAAACAAATAAGTAAATAACACATTTAAAAATTTGTAAATGCTTTACATTGACACGAGTGAGGTCTTAGGTTTTCAAGTTTTAAATCCGCAAATATAACGTATTATAACTCAAAGCACGTCATAGAATTTAACGAGAAGGAGCCGTACTGCGACTGCTATATGTTTGAAGTATACAAAAATATTTATTTTTTTAACAGGCTAGAATAATCTGAAAATAATAGTACAGACAAATTTTTCACTTTTATGTTATTTTTTTCTGGAAATTTAAATGTCTATGATTAAATATGTCATTTCAAAAAACCTTCAAGGCATTGAAATTTCGCCCGTGTGCTCTGCTATAGAAAACATATCAAGATTGTTTACTTTAATACTTTTATCAGATTGTGATGTGAGTCGTAATTACCTATTTAAATATATAAATGTAATAGGCATATAAGTAGAATTTCGTAAGACATTAATCAATTAAAGGGCAACTAAAATAATTTACCGTGATATGCAGTGTAGATTGACATTAATATGTCACTAAATGGTAGTGACATCTTCGTGTCAACAAAATTAAATGCATTGTTATATTATTTCTATTTATAAACGTTTTAAAATAATAACGTCTCTTAAACATAATGATTTCTTAAATTTATTATACGTACAATGGAACCGTTTGAATAAATATAATACAAACGAAGGGAAAAGCTTTACCATTGTGATGAAAACCGGCTTTTGGGTAATATAAAGTCCACAATAGCATAACTGCTTCCAATAAAATAAGTTAACATAAATCTCAGGCTTTCACTGGGAAAAGAGCCGAACCGTGTCTGCATTGTGATTGCGTCGAGGACCAACAGTATGCTATGTAGACATAGGACGGGTGCACTTCTCAATCTAAAATAGATTCTCGAAACAAATAAGTAAATAACACATTTAAAAATTTGTAAATGCTTTACATTGACACGAGTGAGGTCTTAGGTTTTCAAGTTTTAAATCCGCAAATATAACGTATTATAACTCAAAGCACGTCATAGAATTTAACGAGAAGGAGCCGTACTGCGACTGCTATATGTTTGAAGTATACAAAAATATTTATTTTTTAACAGGCTAGAATAATCTGAAAATAATAGTACAGACAAATTTTTCACTTTTATGTTATTTTTTTCTGGAAATTTAAATGTCTATGATTAAATATGTCATTTCAAAAACCTTCAAGGCATTGAAATTTCGCCCGTGTGCTCTGCTATAGAAAACATATCAAGATTGTTTACTTTAATACTTTTATCAGATTGTGATGTGAGTCGTAATTACCTATTTAAATATATAAATGTAATAGGCATATAAGTAGAATTTCGTAAGACATTAATCAATTAAAGGGCAACTAAAATAATTTACCGTGATATGCAGTGTAGATTGACATTAATATGTCACTAAATGGTAGTGACATCTTCGTGTCAACAAAATTAAATGCATTGTTATATTATTTCTATTTATAAACGTTTTAAAAATAATAACGTCTCTTAAACATAATGATTTCTTAAATTTATTATACGTACAATGGAACCGTTTGAATAAATATAATACAAACGAAGGGAAAAGCTTTACCATTGTGATGAAAACCGGCTTTTGGGTAATATAAAGTCCACAATAGCATAACTGCTTCCAATAAATGGCGTAAACAATAATAATAATAATAATTTAATTACCATTATACAAGGTATATTAATTAGGATGGTATAAATTTCAAATTATGTAATGGTCATGTATAGCATATGCAAATTTATTACCGAGAATTAAAAGAGCGCCCAGACACTGAGCTACCGTGGCTCGTATCGATCATAATAAAATTTACACGCTTATAAAATGGTATAAAACAATGTTGTAAACAGTTCACGTTTTGTTTCCGATCGAAGGGATAATCAGATACATATAATTATTTCTGAGGTAATAACAATTAATTGTAGGTAATAAAAAACATATTTAATATACTGTGGAAACGCTGCCCAGCTGTCGATACGACAACCTGCTGTAACAACTCTACCCAGTCATAGGAAGGCTAACTTGTTATGGAAACAGAACTCATCACACGAAAGTTAAATACATTAAATAATTAATATACTTTAGGTTAGGTAATAAACTATAAAATATTATAAAATAATAGTGTTAAATGTTTATGTTTACACAAATTATCTTTCGATAATTGTTTAAGACAAAATAATTTTTTAGTTCAATTTTCAACTCTACCCAGTCATTTGTACATTATTTTGACCTTATTAGTTGATGGTTTACAGTCATAATAATACGGTTCCATTTATTCACTAGACGAAACGCAAGTGCTAAAATAATATTACACCGACATTCCAATAGGCTTGGTCCCACCCAGGAGCGACCTTTTAGTCTAGTGCTGCTAGTTTATAACCGTGACCTCACCATCACTTCATAATACGATGACTTTTGCCGATAATTAGCTTCTTGTAGAATGCAAAATACAGCAACGAGAGGCTGTCATTTTATACTGATATTTTGCTACATCGTGCTCTTTTTTAATCCCATCTCAGCGAGCCCACCTGGAACGACTTTGGAACCTAATTGATTTCATATCTTAAAGTTCATATAACATTAGCTAGTCCTATGACAGCTGTCATCGATATTACGCCTAACAAGTTCCATATTTTGTGACGGTATGAGGAAAACGAGCATTGGTCACCTGGCCAACAACGCTTATTTTTATAGAATAGATGGCAAACGAGCGAGGGGCTCTGACCAACCCCTATGAACACTCGCAACACCAGAAAAATATTTAAAAACGCTAATATAAATATTCTAACGGTCTTTATGATGTAGGCTCGTTTTTTGAAGATATTTAATTTCTTGAAGGTGGAGCATTGATTGCATTGCAACTAAAAAATATTTATGTAGATATTACCTATAATATAAACCTTACAGGTGATCTAACACTGCGGCCACTACGTGTACAAACAGTATTTTCATTGAATTTGTACTACTCTTCTGGTACTAGCATTAGGCAATTCAAATTGAACACCTGAGAATTGTAATTGATGCCTCACCATTGCTGTTTAAATTTGGTTCCACTAAAGTATACGCTGGCCATCAGTCATATCAAACGGTCAAAGGAAACACTAATTTCCTATATTTTTGTTCCTTCTTTTCCTTTTAGAATATAGGCAAACGAGCAAGCAGATAAGTGATCAACGCTGCTCATGAACATCCTCAACACCAGACGAGTAGCAGATGCGCTACCGGCCTTTAAGAAAGGTATAGGCTGTTTTCTTGAAGGTCCATAAGTCGTATGAGTTCGGAAATACCACTGGCGTCAGGATTCGGGCCGCTTTCGTTGAATGGTGTCAAATGGAAGGAGCTGGTACTGGTGTGTCCCAACACAGAGATGAGAACAGTATTCCATGTGAGGCCGAACTTGCGCCTTATAAAGTTGCACACAGTGGGCCGATATAAATACTTTCTTCCTTTATTAAGCACGCCAAGTTTTAGAGCCCAATTTTGCATTGCCTTCAAAGTGACCACGGAACTGAACGTCGCTCGATATGTCAACACCAAGTTAAGTTTTCAAAGTAAAGAGATGCATCAAAGGGGTTATTTTAGCGATAATTAACACAATAAATAAACAATTTAAATTGGATTAGATTTTGTGGGCCTCCATCTGAGGAGACTTTGTTTAAAAAAAAATCGATCTCAGGCTCAAGTTTGTTGCAGCACGCGTTGACGTGTTTCCTAGAAATATTTAGGTGGTCAGAGAATAATACATGCTCTTTGCCGTAGTCAGCACATCAATGAATGTTACTATTTTGCAATATATCATTGATATACAGAAAAAAATTACGTAGGAGATGGCACACAGTCTTGGGAAACACCAGCATTCACTGTTTTGGAGTCGGAGCATGCACCGTCCACAATAACCTTGATTCTACGATTCGTGAGAAAACTGATGAGCCAGTTACATAATTTATCGGAAAGCCCGGTCTTCCGCCACCCCTAGATATCGCCATCAGGTCCTGTTATAGACATGTGATGTAACTTGATCACATATATAACATAGTCTACGACGGTGCTTATATTGTAAGTTCGAATCTGCCATTCGACTATTTTCGTGAATCATAGACTAGCACAACCACTGTAATTACTAGTTGCTAACTAACTTTATATCTTATAAATTTAATCTTTGTTAAAATTATAAAAAGCTCACTTACTTAATTACTCTGGAAAGTTTTTATTAGATCAGTAACCAGTCCCTATTAGAACCTTGATTCAATGTCAAAATTTGTTAAAATTGATTAATCTCTTTCGGTCCTATTTAGCGCTGAATGTAAAAAAAAACGTAAATTCAGTCTTACGAATACTTAATGAGAAACTTAAAGAAATATGAATATGATAACATACATGGACATGGATAAATATACGTATACAATACTTGCACATAATACAAATTTATGTATAAACATATCTACACAGATATGTTTATACATAAGGTCTAAATTAGAAATTATGACTTTTACCATTCGTATAAATACAAATAAAGGATTAAAAATATAACTATAAAGTGGTGAGAGGCATAAAACATCATGCGATTTAATATTGCTAGAGGTCTAATATATAACGCCAAACGCATTAACAAACAAAATTATATTCAAAAACTTGTCCTAGTTGTCCTAGAACCGTAACCAATTAATACCTAAATGTAAATTTCATACAAAAAAAAAACAATGTGCCACACATACATACAAAATCACATGATTCGAGTGAACGCGAAGCTGTTTGAAAGGTTGCATCCACGGAACGGGCTATATGGTGTAACTTAATGTATGCAAGCTATTTCATCTTTTATGTGAATTACATTTACAAACTATATTGGTCTGCCCACGTTTACCTAAAATTGGTATCATGTTAAACTACTTGTATTACCATTACTTTAAGGAAGTAATGTCGATCTTAAAACAGGTTTGGATTATTGTTATTAATATATCATAAACAAAAAAAATCTTGTAAGACTAATTTGTCTCGACGAATGACGCTATTTTTTTACGAATAACTATCATTAAATTTATTAAAAATTGAATTAATAAACACACATTAAACGTAATTCCTTACATTACTATTTATGATAAAATAAAGATTCAAAAGATTAAGAAGTGGAATTAAGACAATCAATTTATGTATAAACATATCTACACAGATATGTTTATACATAAGGTCTAAATTAGAAATTATGACTTTTACCATTCGTATAAATACAAATAAAGGATTAAAAATATAACTATAAAGTGGTGAGAGGCATAAAACATCATGCGATTTAATATTGCTAGAGGTCTAATATATAACGCCAAACGCATTAACAAACAAAATTATATTCAAAAACTTGTCCTAGTTGTCCTAGAACCGTAACCAATTAATACCTAAATGTAAATTTCATACAAAAAAAAAACAATGTGCCACACATACATACAAAATCACATGATTCGAGTGAACGCGAAGCTGTTTGAAAGGTTGCATCCACGGAACGGGCTATATGGTGTAACTTAATGTATGCAAGCTATTTCATCTTTTATGTGAATTACATTTACAAACTATATTGGTCTGCCCACGTTTACCTAAAATTGGTATCATGTTAAACTACTTGTATTACCATTACTTTAAGGAAGTAATGTCGATCTTAAAACAGGTTTGGATTATTGTTATTAATATATCATAAACAAAAAAAATCTTGTAAGACTAATTTGTCTCGACGAATGACGCTATTTTTTTACGAATAACTATCATTAAATTTATTAAAAATTGAATTAATAAACACACATTAAACGTAATTCCTTACATTACTATTTATGATAAAATAAAGATTCAAAAGATTAAGAAGTGGAATTAAGACAATCAATTTATGTATAAACATATCTACACAGATATGTTTATACATAAGGTCTAAATTAGAAATTATGACTTTTACCATTCGTATAAATACAAATAAAGGATTAAAAATATAACTATAAAGTGGTGAGAGGCATAAAACATCATGCGATTTAATATTGCTAGAGGTCTAATATATAACGCCAAACGCATTAACAAACAAAATTATATTCAAAAACTTGTCCTAGTTGTCCTAGAACCGTAACCAATTAATACCTAAATGTAAATTTCATACAAAAAAAAAACAATGTGCCACACATACATACAAAATCACATGATTCGAGTGAACGCGAAGCTGTTTGAAAGGTTGCATCCACGGAACGGGCTATATGGTGTAACTTAATGTATGCAAGCTATTTCATCTTTTATGTGAATTACATTTACAAACTATATTGGTCTGCCCACGTTTACCTAAAATTGGTATCATGTTAAACTACTTGTATTACCATTACTTTAAGGAAGTAATGTCGATCTTAAAACAGGTTTGGATTATTGTTATTAATATATCATAAACAAAAAAAATCTTGTAAGACTAATTTGTCTCGACGAATGACGCTATTTTTTTACGAATAACTATCATTAAATTTATTAAAAATTGAATTAATAAACACACATTAAACGTAATTCCTTACATTACTATTTATGATAAAATAAAGATTCAAAAGATTAAGAAGTGGAATTAAGACAATCAATTTATGTATAAACATATCTACACAGATATGTTTATACATAAGGTCTAAATTAGAAATTATGACTTTTACCATTCGTATAAATACAAATAAAGGATTAAAAATATAACTATAAAGTGGTGAGAGGCATAAAACATCATGCGATTTAATATTGCTAGAGGTCTAATATATAACGCCAAACGCATTAACAAACAAAATTATATTCAAAAACTTGTCCTAGTTGTCCTAGAACCGTAACCAATTAATACCTAAATGTAAATTTCATACAAAAAAAAAACAATGTGCCACACATACATACAAAATCACATGATTCGAGTGAACGCGAAGCTGTTTGAAAGGTTGCATCCACGGAACGGGCTATATGGTGTAACTTAATGTATGCAAGCTATTTCATCTTTTATGTGAATTACATTTACAAACTATATTGGTCTGCCCACGTTTACCTAAAATTGGTATCATGTTAAACTACTTGTATTACCATTACTTTAAGGAAGTAATGTCGATCTTAAAACAGGTTTGGATTATTGTTATTAATATATCATAAACAAAAAAAATCTTGTAAGACTAATTTGTCTCGACGAATGACGCTATTTTTTTACGAATAACTATCATTAAATTTATTAAAAATTGAATTAATAAACACACATTAAACGTAATTCCTTACATTACTATTTATGATAAAATAAAGATTCAAAAAGATTAAGAAGTGGAATTAAGACAATCAATTTATGTATAAAATAAAAATTTTTACGATTTAGACCAAAATAAAAGTCTCCCGCATTTATTTACATAAGTTTTAGTGTAAGTAGTTTCGTGACGATGTTGCCATTATTTGTTTTATTTTTTTTATAATTAATTAGTAATTTAGTATTTTCATTGTTATTTTTAATTTGTGATACGTACGTTGCCTGTTGCGGTCTCTTGATGTTTTTTTTAATTTTAATAAAGTGTTTGAGAGTTTTTTTTTGCCAATATTATTTTTAGATGTATGGATGAGTCTATTTTGGGATTATTTATATGACATGGACGATTAACCTCGACAAAGATTTAAGATTTTTACCGTCGCTCTATTTTCAATGGTGGTAGTTGGAGCGTCAACAAAATAATGTGTTAGGGTACGGTCTACAAAAACAAAAGGTTGCGTCATTCGGCCATAGTTGTGAGCAATCTCTTTTAACAAGCTTATGGGAGTTCTAGCATTTAAAAATAAAAACTTGCAGAAAATTTCGAATTGAGAAAGTGTAAAAATAAAGGTATATATTTATGTGTGCGTGTTTATGTCCTACTTATCGACTAAAACTATTTCCCCGGACCCAATGACTTGTGACGAAGTATTCCATCTCAGTCCTCGAGGGTGACAACACATCTGTACTCTCAATCTGATTTTAAAAAATATATCATTCAAAGGGTGACAAACTTTCTGGCTGGCTGGCTGGCTGGAACCATTAAATTTATGCAGGTATTAAATGGCAACCCATTAAATACCTACATCCATCCTCCACAAAGGGCTCCAAAATGCACATGCGTTGTAACCTTCAAGACGACAGTACATCTACGAGTCTTCTGTTGTCGTGGATATCCATATCACTTGCCATCAGGCGGGCTGCTATTTCCATTTACACCTATTCTATTAAAAAAAAAAGTCCATAAGGGCTGGAACACAATGCTTCGTGCTCTGTCACTTGTCCACCCATCACACGAAGCAATGAAGCGTCAATAGCCTATGAATCAAATGGTATAGGGTACGGTCTGCGAAACTTAAGTTCGTAGGTTCGAATCCACCATAAGACTATTATTGTGGACCATATCCTAGCACGAGCATTTTCAGCTCATTTGGAGTGGTTAACCGGAATATTAGTAGTTAATAAAATTACTAATATAACTTTAAAAAAAAAATGTTGCTCCTATTTAACGATGGTACCCTCTGAGGCAGGGGTTCTTCCTCGATCAGGTTGAATCATTCATGCTGCAGTTTGGCTCAATAAAAAAATTTAAAAAAAATTATATATTTCTGATTATACAATGGAATAAGAGAATATGCTTACACATTGCAACCACTATAGTATCTTTCAGCAGATACAGTTAGTTTCGACAGTTCCAGACAGTTAGAACCAAGCTTCAGTTAGTTTGGTTTGATAAAACAAAGACAAAAATGACATTCTTACTTTTAAAGATTTTTTATGTGCCACACGAGAAACTCACCTGGTAAGTGATCACCGCCGCCCATGACATGAACAAAGAGAAGTCGCAAATGCGCCGCCGACATTTAAGAAAAGTGTAGGCTCTTGAAAGTCAGCTCAGACAGTTAGAACCAAGCTTCCAGTTAGTTTGGCTTGATGAAACAAAGACAAAAATGACATTCTTACTTTTAAAGATTTTTTATGTGCCACACGAGAAACTCACCTGGTAAGTGATCACCGCCGCCCATGACATGAACAAAGAGAAGTCGCAAATGCGCCGCCAACATTTAAAAGTGTAGGCTCTTGAAAGTCAGCTCCAGACAGTTAGAACCAAGCTTCAGTTAGTTTGGTTTGATAAAACAAAGACAAACAATGACAATCTTACTTTTAAAGATTTCTTTATGTGGTGCCACACGAGATAGCAGCTCACCTGGTAAGTGATCACCGCCGCCCATGACATGAACAAAGAGAAGTCGCAAATGCGCCGCCAACATTTAAAAGTGTAGGCTCTTGAAAGTCAGCTCAGACAGTTAGAACCAAGCTTCAGTTAGTTTGGCTTGATGAAACAAAGACAAAAATGACATTCTTACTTTTAAAGATTTTTTATGTGCCACACGAGAAACTCACCTGGTAAGTGATCACCGCCGCCCATGACATGAACAAAGAGAAGTCGCAAATGCGCCGCCGACATTTAAGAAAAGTGTAGGCTCTTGAAAGTCAGCTCCAGACAGTTAGAACCAAGCTTCAGTTAGTTTGGTTTGATAAAACAAAGACAAAAATGACATTCTTACTTTTAAAGATTTTTTATGTGCCACACGAGATAGCAGCTCACCTGGTAAGTGATCACCGCCGCCCATGACATGAACAAAGAGAAGTCGCAAATGCGCCGCCAACATTTAAAAGTGTAGGCTCTTGAAAGTCAGCTCAGACAGTTAGAACCAAGCTTCAGTTAGTTTGGTTTGATAAAACAAAGACAAACAATGACAATCTTACTTTTAAAGATTTTTTATGTGCCACACGAGAAACTCACCTGGTAAGTGATCACCGCCGCCCATGACATGAACAAAGAGAAGTCGCAAATGCGCCGCCAACATTTAAAAGTGTAGGCTCTTGAAAGTCAGCTCAGACAGTTAGAACCAAGCTTCAGTTAGTTTGGTTTGATAAAACAAAGACAAAAATGACATTCTTACTTTTAAAGATTTCTTTATGTGGTGCCACACGAGAAACTCACCTGGTAAGTGATCACCGCCGCCCATGACATGAACAAAGAGAAGTCGCAAATGCGCCGCCGACATTTAAGAAAAGTGTAGGCTCTTGAAAGTCAGCTCCAGACAGTTAGAACCAAGCTTCAGTTAGTTTGGCTTGATGAAACAAAGACAAAAATGACATTCTTACTTTTAAAGATTTTTTATGTGCCACACGAGATAGCAGCTCACCTGGTAAGTGATCACCGCCGCCCATGACATGAACAAAGAGAAGTCGCAAATGCGCCGCCAACATTTAAAAGTGTAGGCTCTTGAAAGTCAGCTCAGACAGTTAGAACCAAGCTTCAGTTAGTTTGGCTTGATGAAACAAAGACAAACAATGACAATCTTACTTTTAAAGATTTTTTATGTGCCACACGAGAAACTCACCTGGTAAGTGATCACCGCCGCCCATGACATGAACAAAGAGAAGTCGCAAATGCGCCGCCAACATTTAAAAGTGTAGGCTCTTGAAAGTCAGCTCAGACAGTTAGAACCAAGCTTCAGTTAGTTTGGTTTGATAAAACAAAGACAAAAATGACATTCTTACTTTTAAAGATTTCTTTATGTGGTGCCACACGAGAAACTCACCTGGTAAGTGATCACCGCCGCCCATGACATCCACAAAGAGGAGTCGCAAATGCGCCGCCGACATTTAAGAAAAGTGTAGGCTCTTGAAAGTCAGCTCCAGACAGTTAGAACCAAGCTTCAGTTAGTTTGGTTTGATAAAACAAAGACAAAAATGACATTCTTACTTTTAAAGATTTCTTTATGTGGTGCCACACGAGATAGCAGCTCACCTGGTAAGTGATCACCGCCGCCCATGACATGAACAAAGAGAAGTCGCAAATGCGCCGCCAACATTTAAAAGTGTAGGCTCTTGAAAGTCAGCTCAGACAGTTAGAACCAAGCTTCAGTTAGTTTGGCTTGAGAAGAGCCACGCCCCACATAGAAAACTACCATTAAATAGCAGTATATCAACTATTGTCTTATATGGTGAGCGTACTCATATACAATATTGGATAGAGACTTGATTACGACACGGAGGAGGATGACCGACTGACCGCCGTCTGGCTTACGTACAATAAGCTTAGAGCTACCAATATGCTGACACAGCCCTCTCTTTAATATGCGGAATGCATCAGCTCTATATGATACATAATATATATATATATGTGTATATATAACAGTACGGAACAGCATACTCCAATACATGTAAAGGGATTTAGAGATTTTTTTTAACTTCTTTTCTCTGGTCCGCAATAGAGCAAAGGTATCGTAATCACGTGGATTATGATAGTGTTTCCATAATCTATGGATTTTGTTTTTTTCTTTTATAATATTTATAAGAGCTTCTTAAAAACTTTATAAAAACAATATAAAGCGGTTTCCAATGATTCCACGTTAAGGAATTCCAGTCGTTTACTGTTAGATATTTACAGATATCCTCATAATCTGCTTTATGAAATTGGGATCTAAAATTACTTTGATTAGAAATACAGGGTTTTAATATATATTAGTATTATCAATTTAGAGGGTTGGATGGAAAACATCCTCATGTACAAGTGATATTGGTGATTTACTATTGGTGAGTTATTTAGCTACAGTAAAGTTAGTAAAAATGAGATCTACGAATGTTGTGTTAAGTATTTACATGCAGATTATGTTACTTTAGACCGAGAATACTAGTCTGATTTAATAATGATATTATATAAGATAAGATGTCGTTGGCACGAAGTTGCACCTTATTGCGATATACACACGGTCGAAAATCTCGCGCAGCTAAAACTTCCCGCGCTGCAGCGTGTCTCCTACCGCGCGTGCGTCACGTGCGGCGCGGCGGCGTACTCGTTCTGCTCGAGATGCGGTGTCACCCCGTACTGCGGACCGCGGTGCCAGAGGAGGGACTGGATGGACAGGCATAGGGCCGTCTACCACAATCTAGCACGGTAAGTGGACCCTATACCGAGTAGAGTAATCTATCAACATGTATAAAGTAAAAAAGGGAGAAAAATCTATAAACATGTATAAATTCAAAGAAGTAGAAAATCTATTAACATGTGTAAAGTCAAAAAAGTAGAAAATTCTATCAACATGTATAAAGTAAAAAGGGAGAAAAATCTATAAACATGTATAAATTCAAAGAAGTAGAAAATCTATTAACATGTGTAAAGTCAAAAAGTAGAAAATTCTATCAACATGTATAAAGTAAAAAGGGAGAAAAATCTATAAACATGTATAAATTCAAAGAAGTAGAAAATCTATTAACATGTGTAAAGTCAAAAAGTAGAAAATTCTATCAACATGTATAAAGTAAAAAGGGAGAAAAATCTATAAACATGTATAAATTCAAAGAAGTAGAAAATCTATTAACATGTGTAAAGTCAAAAAGTAGAAAATTCTATCAACATGTATAAAGTAAAAAGGGAGAAAAATCTATAAACATGTATAAATTCAAAGAAGTAGAAAATCTATTAACATGTGTAAAGTCAAAAAGTAGAAAATTCTATCAACATGTATAAAGTAAAAAGGGAGAAAAATCTATAAACATGTATAAATTCAAAGAAGTAGAAAATCTATTAACATGTGTAAAGTCAAAAAGTAGAAAATTCTATCAACATGTATAAAGTAAAAAGGGAGAAAAATCTATAAACATGTATAAATTCAAAGAAGTAGAAAATCTATTAACATGTGTAAAGTCAAAAAGTAGAAAATTCTATCAACATGTATAAAGTAAAAAGGGAGAAAAATCTATAAACATGTATAAATTCAAAGAAGTAGAAAATCTATTAACATGTGTAAAGTCAAAAAGTAGAAAATTCTATCAACATGTATAAAGTAAAAAGGGAGAAAAATCTATAAACATGTATAAATTCAAAGAAGTAGAAAATCTATTAACATGTGTAAAGTCAAAAAGTAGAAAATTCTATCAACATGTATAAAGTAAAAAGGGAGAAAAATCTATAAACATGTATAAATTCAAAGAAGTAGAAAATCTATTAACATGTGTAAAGTCAAAAAGTAGAAAATTCTATCAACATGTATAAAGTAAAAAGGGAGAAAAATCTATAAACATGTATAAATTCAAAGAAGTAGAAAATCTATTAACATGTGTAAAGTCAAAAAGTAGAAAATTCTATCAACATGTATAAAGTAAAAAGGGAGAAAAATCTATAAACATGTATAAATTCAAAGAAGTAGAAAATCTATTAACATGTGTAAAGTCAAAAAGTAGAAAATTCTATCAACATGTATAAAGTAAAAAGGGAGAAAAATCTATAAACATGTATAAATTCAAAGAAGTAGAAAATCTATTAACATGTGTAAAGTCAAAAAGTAGAAAATTCTATCAACATGTATAAAGTAAAAAGGGAGAAAAATCTATAAACATGTATAAATTCAAAGAAGTAGAAAATCTATTAACATGTGTAAAGTCAAAAAGTAGAAAATTCTATCAACATGTATAAAGTAAAAAGGGAGAAAAATCTATAAACATGTATAAATTCAAAGAAGTAGAAAATCTATTAACATGTGTAAAGTCAAAAAGTAGAAAATTCTATCAACATGTATAAAGTAAAAAGGGAGAAAAATCTATAAACATGTATAAATTCAAAGAAGTAGAAAATCTATTAACATGTGTAAAGTCAAAAAGTAGAAAATTCTATCAACATGTATAAAGTAAAAAGGGAGAAAAATCTATAAACATGTATAAATTCAAAGAAGTAGAAAATCTATTAACATGTGTAAAGTCAAAAAGTAGAAAATTCTATCAACATGTATAAAGTAAAAAGGGAGAAAAATCTATAAACATGTATAAATTCAAAGAAGTAGAAAATCTATTAACATGTGTAAAGTCAAAAAGTAGAAAATTCTATCAACATGTATAAAGTAAAAAGGGAGAAAAATCTATAAACATGTATAAATTCAAAGAAGTAGAAAATCTATTAACATGTGTAAAGTCAAAAAGTAGAAAATTCTATCAACATGTATAAAGTAAAAAGGGAGAAAAATCTATAAACATGTATAAATTCAAAGAAGTAGAAAATCTATTAACATGTGTAAAGTCAAAAAGTAGAAAATTCTATCAACATGTATAAAGTAAAAAGGGAGAAAAATCTATAAACATGTATAAATTCAAAGAAGTAGAAAATCTATTAACATGTGTAAAGTCAAAAAGTAGAAAATTCTATCAACATGTATAAAGTAAAAAGGGAGAAAAATCTATAAACATGTATAAATTCAAAGAAGTAGAAAATCTATTAACATGTGTAAAGTCAAAAAGTAGAAAATTCTATCAACATGTATAAAGTAAAAAGGGAGAAAAATCTATAAACATGTATAAATTCAAAGAAGTAGAAAATCTATTAACATGTGTAAAGTCAAAAAGTAGAAAATTCTATCAACATGTATAAAGTAAAAAGGGAGAAAAATCTATAAACATGTATAAATTCAAAGAAGTAGAAAATCTATTAACATGTGTAAAGTCAAAAAGTAGAAAATTCTATCAACATGTATAAAGTAAAAAGGGAGAAAAATCTATAAACATGTATAAATTCAAAGAAGTAGAAAATCTATTAACATGTGTAAAGTCAAAAAGTAGAAAATTCTATCAACATGTATAAAGTAAAAAGGGAGAAAAATCTATAAACATGTATAAATTCAAAGAAGTAGAAAATCTATTAACATGTGTAAAGTCAAAAAGTAGAAAATTCTATCAACATGTATAAAGTAAAAAGGGAGAAAAATCTATAAACATGTATAAATTCAAAGAAGTAGAAAATCTATTAACATGTGTAAAGTCAAAAAGTAGAAAATTCTATCAACATGTATAAAGTAAAAAGGGAGAAAAATCTATAAACATGTATAAATTCAAAGAAGTAGAAAATCTATTAACATGTGTAAAGTCAAAAAGTAGAAAATTCTATCAACATGTATAAAGTAAAAAGGGAGAAAAATCTATAAACATGTATAAATTCAAAGAAGTAGAAAATCTATTAACATGTGTAAAGTCAAAAAGTAGAAAATTCTATCAACATGTATAAAGTAAAAAGGGAGAAAAATCTATAAACATGTATAAATTCAAAGAAGTAGAAAATCTATTAACATGTGTAAAGTCAAAAAGTAGAAAATTCTATCAACATGTATAAAGTAAAAAGGGAGAAAAATCTATAAACATGTATAAATTCAAAGAAGTAGAAAATCTATTCTCTGGAGTCGCCACGTTGAAATATTTTAATCACATTTCATTTTTAATCTGTCATTTAAAATTCCAGATTGGTGAACACCGACGAGAAAGAAGCTATCACAATACACGCTGCAGAGACGTCCGTCGTGGAAACAGTGTAAGTAACCGGCATAGTGTGGTATAAACATAGACAAAAAAATGGCATTCTTTCTTTTTAAAGATTTTTTTTATAGAATAGGTGCCCCAAGAGAAAGCAGATCAGCTGGTAAGCGATCACCGCCGCCCATGAACATGCAACTTACGATCTTATGTTACTCACTGGAAAGCAACCAAAACCATATAAGGATATTGACGATACAATTTAACGTTTGACCGTTATCTTTTTCCTCTCTCAGTATTTCAGAAATAGCGACACTGCGTCGTCCACATTCTCCCGCCACGCAGATTTTTAAACGGAGACAGAATTGCGAGGACCATGGCGGTGATCAAGTGCAGGGGGTACGTTGTGTGTAACAAACGAGCGCACAGGGTACGCACAGAATACTTTCCTACTAGACGTGCTTAAATGGGTTTTTATATAATATTAAGTCCTTACTTTTGCCATATAAGACTAGCAAAAGTATAAAAACGATTTTTTTTATGAAATTATATATTTAATCAATCGAAGTTATTATCTATGTTCTTTCGTCATTTTATAGGTAGTTGACTGTAACCCTACTAAACGTACGAACAATTCGTGTGAGAAACAGTAAAATTTCACATATCGCAATTTAGAAAAAGTTATATTACATTTCTGTACTAGGTTTACGTATTGAAAAATTAATTTGATACGAAACACCATGTTAATTTTTATTATAGATTGTATGGAAAAAGTAAAAAATATTTTTTTATGAAATTATATATTTAATCAATCGAAGTATGTACCATTATCATTATCTATGCACTTTCGCAATTTTATTGGTAGTTCATTGATTCCATGGCTGAAAAAATTTTGGGAGCGAGAATCAATAACATCAGTAAAATCGGTTTGGACTGCTTCATCATAATTGAATTTTATTCCTTGCAAGAAATTGTTCTAATTCCGAAAAAATGGTAATCTGTTGGAGCCAGGCCCGGGGAGTATGGTGGGTATCGGAGACATTACAAGCAGCTCCTCTAATTTAGCGACAGTCTATCGTGAAGTATGCGGTCTAGCGTTGCCATGAAGCAGCAGTGGGCTAAAGCTATTGACCAGTCTCGGTTGTTTAACGGCTAGCTTTTCCATCATAGGTTGCAATTGTTGTCAATACAAATCTGCCGTAATCGTCTGGCTAGATCTTAGAAATCTGTAGTGTATGACACCAGGACTGGTCCATCAAACACTCAACAGTACATTTTTCTGAGTAAATTTTCGCTTGAATTTCGACAGGATTTGACCGATTCTCCTGGGTTCAACCACTGCGATGAGCATTTCGTATTATCGTACAGTATCCATTTTTCATCACAACTAACGATACGTTTCAAAATTCCGTCATTATTATGACGGTTGAGTAATATAACGCAGCACTCAATGCGTGTTTGTTGGTGTGTTTCATGCGGTATCTATTTCTCAACCTTTTTTTATTTTAAAGTGATCTAAAATTGTTTTGTCACTCACAGCGAAGCTCGCCGCTAACTTTGAGGTGATTTGCGATGGATCCGCTTCCACGATCACCTTTAATTCATTTTTGTCAACTTAAGCCCCCGGGGTTTTTTTTGGAGGTTAAAATCTCCAATCTACTTTCTTTCACAGTAGCTTCCCCAGACACGGTGCAAAACTCATATTCGTAAATAAAGCGATATATATATTTTACATTTTGTTAACAGTTGGATGTCAAAGGAAATACAAAAGGCGAGAAAACAAATGAATCACTAAATTCGAAACACTAATACACTAGCATAAATTTGAAATAGATTTGAATTTGGAATTCAATTTCATATGTTAGGAATTAATGTTACGGGTCATTAGTCATGAGCATACCGTTCAAATGATGGCTGCGGCCTATACGTGGGCCGCAGCCATCGATAAGTTCATCGATTCTTAAGAAAGATGTAAGATGCACACGCGCTTTCACCCTTAGGGACTGAGAATGCTTGTAAATTAGTGTCGTTACCTGTAATTAAGTCCTCGGGTCCTTAGTGTCACAGTTATAAAACAAAGTTAGGAATAAAATCAGCACTGGAGAAAGACGAATTATTTTTCAATACACTCTCTAAAGAGGAGTCTGGATCTGTTACACTATACTTTAACATTTTTTTTGTTCTATTATAACTATGGTCATTCCCCGAAAAGGCGATCCACACATATTAGCTGTACGTGTAGATCATATATTTCTCATAACTGCAATATGGCTAAGACGTAAAACATTTAAGGAAATATTTTATATTCTCAATCGTGCGTAACCGATACGATTAAAGATCGTGCCGTGTAAAATTGCGTAATGCTTAACAGTCATAATCCAAATGCGTTGTTACCCTTGAGGACTGAGATGGAATGCCTTGTTGTCAGTAATAAAGGTCTCTGGTACCCACCAGACGCATAATCCTAAATACATGTAATACAATACATCCTCAACAAAGATTTAAGATGCATATGGGTTATCACCACTGTGGGTTGAGATGGAGGAATACCGCTACCAGTAACAGGCATCTGAATCCTTAGACACTCCAAACGAAAGACAAAACTGTCAAATCAAATCCTGACCTGATCAGTACACCTGCAAATATGCCGTTGCCTGTATGAGTTTAATAAAAAAAATCGTAAACTACCTTCCTAGTTTGTAAGGGAAGGACTACTATAAAGTTTTATTTGACAATGAGATGGGATAGCGAATCTAACAGCGGTGGGGCCTCATTGCAGCGAAGTTTTAGCAAAAATCGCTTACCATCAGTTGAATTGTGTGATCGTATGTCATGCCCTCATAAAATAAAAAAAATACTGTTATTTAATAAGTACGCACGCGTCAAGAATCATTTAAATTAAAAGTTTTGTACAAAATAAAATGAAATAATTTGCTATTACGTAGCCTATGATTAATAAACAACGTTTACATTCTTATACATAGGCTGTAAAGAGTGTCTAATGATAGATAAACAGGATAACTAAAAAGCCTATTGTCGGTTAGCAAGGAAAAAGACGTATAGAACTTTTAGCACTTGTTGGTCTATGGTGTTGCTTATGCTCCCGCAAGTTGGGGCTCAGGCGTAGTTATATACAAATATAATATTTTATGCAATATAATATTCATTCATTCATAATGAGAACACAAGCAGGCCGACCTCATTTTTCCAGATTAAACGAAATCTCAGTACTGGTATAAGGATTTTCACTCACCATTAAGCTGTTATATTAAATAACAGTTTATTGGAGAGTGAAAATGCTGGGATACCGCGACGACGATCCCCATCTGGAATAGACGACGACTCATTCCTACACCAAGATCCTTAATTTTTAGATGTAACTATGATTTGTGCCGTTCTTCTGAAAGGTAATTTTATTATTGACATATTTTTTTATAACAATATTAGTTGCTAAATTATCGTTTTTAAATCACTGAGCCGGGATAATATGGATAATCCTATTAAACTTAAAGAAGATGTAATGATTTAAATTTTAAGTTAACATATGTTTTCGAAAGAAGAGAAAAAAGGAAGCAGGTATTAAAAAAACCAATAAAAAACAAACAGAGGAACGACAGCCGAGGCGAGAGTTAAATTGACTGTAAGGTGGTTACAAAGTAGTCTATTAGTTACTTTTTGATTTGAAGAGTGAAATATTTTGAAAAATCTTGTGATATCTTGGTTTGGAGTTTTAAATGGTGATACGGGATGAGTATTTTTGCAGTTTCCTTAATTCTGGTATATTAGCAATTGTATTTGGCTTATGGTAAAGCCATTCTTAGATACGCAACTTCCTTTTTTTTTACCTTCTATAACTGGTGGTTTAAGAAAGCTTTTTTTTGTCTTATTACGACTTTTGACAAAGCGTAAGATGACCTTAGTGTATAAACTGGAGAACGAAATTCATCTTTTGATTTAATCAAGTTCCAGCCTCGGTGTTAGAAGATTACTTTATGTGTATTTTATTTATTACAGTGACAAATTTAATTTTATATATTTGATCAGTTTTCAAGATCGTCCACGCTCGGAAAGGTTGAGAGCTACCACGTCTAGTGATGATAATTTCATTGTTTTAAACAGCAAGCGAAATAGACGCTTAACAGTACCAGAAATCCGCGTTGAAGTAAACAAAACCCGAGTTAAACCTTTATCATTGACTAAAGTAAAACGGCGACTGAGAGATGCGAAGTTGTCGTTGTGGTCGCGTTGCCGTTCGAAAACCTCTGCTAAGGTCGCAAAACAAGAAAAAACGGATGAATAGCACAAAAACATTTTAGAACAAAGTGCCGTTTCTTCCGGATGGCGATTAATTGGAGATGGATTCATTTTCCAACAAGATAATGATCCAAAGCTTAGCTCGAAATTATGTAGAGGATATTTAGAAGAGAAAGAGGCACAAGGGGTGTTAAAAAAACATGGATTGGGCCCCTCAGAGCCCAGATCTCAATCCCATTGAACTTTTGTGGGAAGAGCTTGATAGGAACGTCCGTAATCGTCCTCGCGAGAAGAAATGTGGAATGCTGTATGCGAAATTTGGAACAATATATCACAAGACACCATTAACAAATTGATTGCCCGTATGCCGAGACTTGTGAAAAAAGTCATAAAATATAAAGGAGGATTTTTTGATGAAGCTAACTGTAACCTTTTTTTGCTGGACTCTGAACTGAAATATTGTTTGTCAATAAATGTTCTATTAGTTGATTCAACAGGTTAATTAAACATTTAATATTTGATTGGAGTTTTACTTTATTTTCCTACTTTAATTAAGGTGGTCTTAAACTTTTGGCCTGCAGTGTAGTGTATATATGTCTACAAATAAATATATTATTTCGGTCGTATTATAAGAAACACTACCAACGGTCCTTGACATTATGTAAGATACTTCACCACAATCGTTTTTATTTTGAAATTAAAGAATATATAGGACAACAATTTTTTATTAGAAAAACAATATAAAGCCCATTACACAAGTGCAGTTTCAATATTACATTACGGACAAACATTTAAATCAGTTTTAAGATATGAACAATAATGGTCAACTAATTAGAAACAACAACAAAAAAGTGTAAAAATTTTTTTTTTTAGCATTAGTAATTAGTATTGTTATTTACTACATAGCTACTATCCACAGCCTATCAATAGTTATAATTAATATTTAGTGGTGTATCCATTATTTTCAATAACAGCACTGCAACGACGTGGCATTGATTCAATCAATTTCATACACTTTTCTAGGGGGGTTCAATTCTATGCTACATCTCTTACGTTTTGACTGGTGTTACGTTTATTTGAGACCTTCTTTTTAACAATATATTTAGATATTTTAGATATTTATATATTTAGATTTTATTTTAGAGATTTTCTATCGGGTTTAAATCCGGACTATTTGCTGGCCAGTCTAAAACGGATATATGCTGTTCGCTAAGGAAACATTTGACGTTATTGGTCGTGTGTTTAGGGTTATTGTCACGTTGAAAGATCTAGGTTACAGGCAAATGATCGTCCGAGTAGGGAATCATTGTGTGCTCTAAGATATTTTTGTATTGCCATTGATCCATTGTACCTTCAATCTTCCGGATGGGTCCAACTCCACATCCGGAAAAACACCCCCGAACTTTAATGTTACCGCCACCGTGCTTGACTATACTCCTTATGTATTTATAATTAAAAGCATTGTTTACAGGATGTCAAACATAGCGCTTTCCATCGGAATTTACCATATTTATTTTTGTTTCATCTGAAAATAACACAGTTAACATATTTTTTAGCGAATAATAATCGCTTTGGTGTTGCTTGGTAAGAAACGGTACCTTTTGAGAGATTCTTCCAAACAATTTAGCTTGGTAACATCGAAAGCAGCAAGCGAACATTTTACCTATGCAGCTGGTAGCACGCACATGGACTAGTTCAGTACATAATAGCATATAAAATAGTACATAAAAGTAGTATAATACTCTCTTCTGAGATGTCCCTAAATCATAACAGTTTCAAAAATCGCTGTCGGCAGCTACATCCAAAAAATGGTCAAGCAATATGAACAACAGCGAGATATATATAGTCTTACCAATTCCTTTACTATTTAGGGTCAGAATTGCATGTCCTTTCAATCGACACGTTTTTCCTGAATTGGACATCGAAAGACGATCAATTTGTCTTATCCTTGATTTTCCTCTCACGTGCCTTCCGTTCATATTCGTATTGATAACTTCTGTAGTTGCAAGGCTAACAACTTATATCATTATATGGCTCTGCTACATAAAAAATAAATAGATAAGTATAAAATAATTATGATATTTTTTTACACAGGGGTTCATCATCAATATTTAGATACAGAAAATATTAAAAAACAACAACAGACCTAATTAAATAATATCATCTTCGTCGCTGTTGCGTATACATACATATTTAGCTTCGCGATGGGCTAGATGAATTTTCAATCATACAGTAACTTAATTATAAATATAAACAGAACTATTATTACCAAAGTAACTTAAACTAGAAATTGCAAATGTACTTTAATTTTAAATTCGAAGTTAATATTTATAGCACCAGAAGGATTTAACAGATGGTTGGATTAACGTAGTACAGTAATCCGTTTTCCAACATATGTAAGGTATGGGATTTTAACGCTGAAACGAAAATATACTAAATTACTTAATGCAAATTTTAACAGTCATGGATTTCGAATGACATCTTGAATTAACCGGAAAGTGGATTAATTCCTATACGTACTCGTATATAAGTATTATTTAAACATATACGTGTCATGTGTCATTAAATGAAAAATAACACTGCGCCAAAGAGATAATTAAGAAATTTTGGGATTTATTTCTTTTAACAATATTTATAAAATAGTTGTTATCGCTTACACTGCAATTGTATCGGGCCCATATTTCATATCCTTATTCTAGTGCCGCATCGAGAGTAGACGTTACCTTAATACTAATATTATAATAATATTTTGTCATTGAAAAATATCATTAGGTGTACATACCTACGAATCAGTACATCGTTATACTCCGAGCTTTAATCTGTGAAAACATGTTAGAGATCATTTGTTGGAATTATTAATTACTTATCATGAATATTATCTACTAACGGTCTTCTATTCAGTAAATAAATACCAGAAAATTTTGCTCAATCCCAATTATTCGGGGTCTAATGAGTTAGAGTATTTATTTATACATTTCCGTTATTATTAATTCTTATTCCCGTTTAAATTCGCGTTACTTCTGTCTGTCATATTGTATCCATTTTAAGTTTTCTTTTCCTATCTCCTTCCTACTATATTCTAACAACATAATAAGACTTATAACATTTTGAACTTAACAGACTATCCACGGTACTTTGGCTTCAAACTCTTAATTATCTCGTTTCAGTTAACTTCGGAGCATTATTAACAATATTGAAATAAGATAGAAAACTTCAAACGTTCTTAACTTTAAAAAAACGGATATTCGTTAAAATTTACTCTCAAAGCGAGTAGACGTATTAAGGCTTCTGATTATACTAAATCAAGTCTGCATCCACCATTGCACCGGATCACAACGTGGTCGTCGCAATGCGCGTACAGCCCCTTTGGTCGGAAACGGCTGAGTTGGCGCTTGCAACTTTTAAATTATCTACTTGGCAGTTGCAGTCGGCCAAGATATACCTAGTTTCTAGGCCAAGCGTGTAATACATATCATAGATATGAAAACTTCTTGGTGCGGGTGTTTTTTTATTTATTTTTGTGAATTCATAAAATTGATATTTGTGGCCGGTACCTCTTATTGGACTGATTGCATATTTACGTAATCCTAGAATATTTCATTTTACATTCAATTTGTGTTTTTTTCTTATAAGTACAATATTTACGGAAAAAGATGTAATAAATATATAAAATTTTCTGTTTAATTTGAACAACGGTAACATCTTCCGATGAAGATGAAGAGTAAGATCTTCGGTGAATACCCTGGCCAGATAGAAGGGCACAAGTTTATCAATCAGAGCAGGATTCGTGCTAGACTGTTCCTATACCCTCTAGAGAGATATTTAGACCTATATTTTTTATATTCATCAATGGATGTTTATAAGTTATTTATGTATATACCTAATATTACCAGTTATTATTCATTACTTTTCCTCCTTTACGTGACAACGAATCTTTGTAAGCAGTTGTTTATTGTCAATAAAAAGTACTAAATTGAACGGAACGTTATATCCAATTTTTACTTTTATATTATATAGCAACTTTATTTTTTTCTGTTTATAACTATAAATTTTTCGAAAATATACATATTTCGTTAAAAATAATGTATCAGTTGAGTACTTAATAGTTAATAATCACTTAGATAAATTGTAGGCTACGACGGCGTTGCTCAACGTATCAGCCTTGGTACAGAGTCAATCAGTATTGGAATATTTAGGTAGGCCATAAGAATCTGAGATAAATTAATAATTGCAAAATAACAGCCGGTATGACAGCTTTACGTGTATACCAAAACGGAAGGAGCAGTACCTCTACAAAGTATCCGCGTAGCATAATACTTTAGTGTATCTGTGCTTCGTCTGGTGAATGAAACTTAACTAGAAAATTATAACAAACAGTTTTCTCGTTAGATAATTCGATATTTTATTTTATCATAATAATCGCTGGGCGCAAGGAATGCGCCGTACGGAAGCAGCTCGCCGCCTTCGTTCAACTTTCCTCGTCTTTCTCCCGCTTAACGTCTTCCAACTTTCACTTATTCCATCGTTAGTTTTCAATCTCTTCTCCGTTTTATCCCAAAAAACTGACTCTCCCAGCCGATCAGGACTCCTTGAACTTCATATGTGCTGGTGTGCTTTTTAAGTGGCACTACAGATTCATGTCACAGTTATTAACTATCTCTATCTATAACCGTAGATTAAATATAAAACACCTTAAATTATTTACCTATGTATATAATACAATAACTTTGTATTTTACAGTGATCAATGGACAACTACAGAAGTAAATATGGCTAGAGTTTATAGGTTTACATCCTAAGGAAATGATACACTGACCTCACTATTTCAATTCTTATGTTAGGCTAAATTATTTTATAATTACGTAATTTTGTTGAACTTGTAAAAATTTTATTTCTTCGTTTTTCGTGCTGGTTTTGCTCTGATCGGTCAGTCCCGGTCCACAACCGTTGAATCAGGCGAAACCTGGAAAGAAAAGACAGAGAAATACGAAAAATCGACTTTTCAGTGAAACCGAGGTGTTTTGGTGAAGTCCTGTTTTATAGGAATTCACCGATATCTTTGTGTATTAGAGTCTCAAGCAGTCCAAATTTGTTTTTTATTGTAGCATTCGTTTAACCGTATCGTTAGATACTCATCTTGCGCCGCATTTCGGCCATTTCTAGTTCTAATCTGTTATTTTTAGTTTTATAATTACGTAATTTTGTTGAACTTGTAAAAATTTTATTTCTTCGTTTTTCGTGCTGGTTTTGCTCTGATCGGTCAGTCCCGGTCCACAACCGTTGAATCAGGCGAAACCTGGAAAGAAAAGACAGAGAAATACGAAAAATCGACTTTTCAGTGAAACCGAGGTGTTTTGGTGAAGTTCTGGTTTATAGGAATTCACCGATATCTTTGTGTATTAGAGTCTCAAGCAGTCCAAATTTGTTTTTTATTGTAGCATTCGTTTAACGTTATCGTTAGATACTCATCTTGCGCCGCATTTCGGCCATTTCTAGTTCTAATCTGTTATTTTTAGTTTTATAATTACGTAATTTTGTTGAACTTGTAAAAAATTTTATTTCTTCGTTTCTCGTGCTGGTTTTGCTCTGGATCGGTCAGTCCCGGTCCACAACCGTTGAATCAGGCGAAACCTGGAAAGAAAAGACAGAGAAATACGAAAAAATCGACTTTTTCAGTGAAACCGAGGTGTAGTGATGAAGTCCTGTTTTATAGGAATTCACCGATATCTTTGTGTATTAGAGTCTCAAGCAGTCCAAATTTGTTTTTTATTGTAGCATTCGTTTAACCGTATCGTTAGATACTCATCTTGCGCCGCATTTCGGCCATTTCTAGTTCTAATCTGTTATTTTTAGTTTTATAATTACGTAATTTTGTTGAACTTGTAAAAATTTTATTTCTTCGTTACTACATAACTGTGCTTTATTTTCTTTGGATACTGCTATTTTCAATATATAATATGTCATACGTTATATTACATTCGCATATATTAAAGACTAGAGAGATAAATTAAATTATTAAAATATATGAAATATATACCAAACAATATATGATTCCTATCTCCTAGAAACCTACATTCTACCATAATAAAAAATGTTCAAATTCACGCAAAGTAAGTTACATTAACAGAAGTAGGGAGCTTGCGCCGCATGGCGGCAGGGCTCGCTGGACGCCATCGTCTATTCTTAGCGCCGCATTATTCAATTACAGCCATTATTCAATTACAGCCATTATTCAATTACAGCCATTATTCAATTACAGCCATTATTCAATTACAGCCATTATTCAATTACAGCCATTATTCAATTAAGGCTTTCACACATCTCCGCGACTACCTCAACGGCCTGGTGGCCCACGTCGACGAGGCCGAGCTCGTCTTCCCGAACAACACCAGCTGGCGGCCGCAGGAGGAGATGGTGATACGAAGGTACGAGGGGAGGTAAATAAGTTCGCGGACTGAAGGCGAACAACTATAAAATTATTTCCTCATTATAATATGTTCCCTCTGGGCCCTTGTCTGTTAAGTACATGTAATACCGAGAAATAAATAGTTGGCCCCACGGCACTCGCAAGTTTTTCGTCCTGAAACTATATTTTATTTTATCATAATAATCGCTGGGCGCAAGGAATGCGCCGTACGGAAGCAGCTCGCCGCCTTCGTTCAACTTTCCTCGTCTTTCTCCCGCTTAACGTCTTCCAACTTTCACTTATTCCATCGTTAGTTTTCAATCTCTTCTCCGTTTTATCCCAAAAAACTGACTCTCCCAGCCGATCAGGACTCCTTGAACTTCATATGTGCTGGTGTGCTTTTTAAGTGGCACTACAGATTCATGTCACAGTTATTAACTATCTCTATCTATAACCGTAGATTAAATATAAAACACCTTAAATTATTTACCTATGTATATAATACAATAACTTTGTATTTTACAGTGATCAATGGACAACTACAGAAGTAAATATGGCTAGAGTTTATAGGTTTACATCCTAAGGAAATGATACACTGACCTCACTATTTCAATTCTTATGTTAGGCTAAATTATTTTATAATCGGTACTGATTAAATAAAACATGTTAACCCAAACACAAGTTTTAGTTTAAACTCATTTCATTTGTAACAAAGATATTAACAAAATTTGTTTTGTTTTGCTATAATAATAATAATAATAATAATAATAATAATAATAATAATAATAATAATAATAATAATAATAATAATAATAATAATAATAATAATAATAATAATAATAATAATAATAATAATAATAATAATAATAATAATAATAATAATAATAATAATAATAATAATAATAATAATAATAATAATAATAATAATAATAATAATAATAATAATAATAATAATAATAATAATAATAATAATAATAATAATAATAATAATAATAATAATAATAATAATAATAATAATAATAATAATAATAATAATAATAATAATAATAATAATAATAATAATAATAATAATAATAATAATAATAATAATAATAATAATAATAATAATAATAATAATAATAATAATAATAATAATAATAATAATAATAATAATAATAATAATAATAATAATAATAATAATAATAATAATAATAATAATAATAATAATAATAATAATAATAATAATAATAATAATAATAATAATAATAATAATAATAATAATAATAATAATAATAATAATAATAATAATAATAATAATAATAATAATAATAATAATAATAATAATAATAATAATAATAATAATAATAATAATAATAATAATAATAATAATAATAATAATAATAATAATAATAATAATAATAATAATAATAATAATAATAATAATAATAATAATAATAATAATAATAATAATAATAATAATAATAATAATAATAATAATAATAATAATAATAATAATAATAATAATAATAATAATAATAATAATAATAATAATAATAATAATAATAATAATAATAATAATAATAATAATAATAATAATAATAATAATAATAATAATAATAATAATAATAATAATAATAATAATAATAATAATAATAATAATAATAATAATAATAATAATAATAATAATAATAATAATAATAATAATAATAATAATAATAATAATAATAATAATAATAATAATAATAATAATAATAATAATAATAATAATAATAATAATAATAATAATAATAATAATAATAATAATAATAATAATAATAATAATAATAATAATAATAATAATAATAATAATAATAATAATAATAATAATAATAATAATAATAATAATAATAATAATAATAATAATAATAATAATAATAATAATAATAATAATAATAATAATAATAATAATAATAATAATAATAATAATAATAATAATAATAATAATAATAATAATAATAATAATAATAATAATAATAATAATAATAATAATAATAATAATAATAATAATAATAATAATAATAATAATAATAATAATAATAATAATAATAATAATAATAATAATAATAATAATAATAATAATAATAATAATAATAATAATAATAATAATAATAATAATAATAATAATAATAATAATAATAATAATAATAATAATAATAATAATAATAATAATAATAATAATAATAATAATAATAATAATAATAATAATAATAATAATAATAATAATAATAATAATAATAATAATAATAATAATAATAATAATAATAATAATAATAATAATAATAATAATAATAATAATAATAATAATAATAATAATAATAATAATAATAATAATAATAATAATAATAATAATAATAATAATAATAATAATAATAATAATAATAATAATAATAATAATAATAATAATAATAATAATAATAATAATAATAATAATAATAATAATAATAATAATAATAATAATAATAATAATAATAATAATAATAATAATAATAATAATAATAATAATAATAATAATAATAATAATAATAATAATAATAATAATAATAATAATAATAATAATAATAATAATAATAATAATAATAATAGTGAAATTCGGAACGAAAGTGTATCGCTTATTATCCGGCCTGAAGATCATTAATTCACTCTTTTTCACGTTATATTTGAGCCCATGAGCCACCGCGTAGGATTCACAAATTCTCAGGAGCCTTCGTAAAGCACCGATCGAAGGGCTCAGCAGCACCATATCGTCTGCGTAACTGATGTTATTAACGCACACTCCGTCTATATGACACCCAACGCCGGTGCTGCTGAGCTCATCAATCAATCGGTTAACGTACAGGTTGAAGAGCGTAGGAGAGGTAAGTCCCCTGCCTCACCCGCAATCCAGCCCGTACTCCCTCGAAGAGAGCCAGCCCACCTTACAAAGTTCTTTTGGTTCTTATACCAATGCATAAATAATAGAACAATCTCTCTAGGTAGACAAGTTTCATTGCTTAATTTACCCCACAGAATATCGTACGAAACCAAATCGAAGGCTCTAGATAAATCAAGGTAGATTGCATAAACTGGTGTTTTCTTCTCGTGTAATACTGCACAGTCCGCTTGAGGCACAAGATAGCACTTTCTGTGGAAAGACCGCGCCTGAAGCCGAACTGCGCGTCATTTAGCGCGATGTGTTTATCCAGGTGCTGACCCAGCAGACTGTCGAGCACTTTAGCGATCACTGTGGCTAGAGATCGGTCTATAGTTGTTTATATCTGATGCATCACCAGTTTTATTTTTGATGATCGGTACAACTACAGTGCGCATTAGTTCATGAGGCAGGTGGGAGTGGCCCAAACACAGTGTGAAAAACATAGAAAGCACTCTGGGTAGGTGTACACCAGCATGCTGCAGATGCTCGATGCTAAGACTGTCGTGGCCCGGGGATTTACCTTACCATGCGTTTTATCACTGCAAACACTTCCTTCGTAGTAAAATGAACTCTACTCTCACCACCTTCCTCCGCATCGGACACCTGCCGCAATGGCCCCAGAGAAGAGTCCACCCTGAAATGGTGGGAGAACATAGTGGCTATCTCGCTAGGCTCGTGCACTCCCGCCACGCTGACAGGGAGGCCCGGCTTATGATTCATTTTATTGGTGTTTTCAGAATTGACAAAATTTTTTTGTTTGAGTGAAGTTCAGCTATTATATTCAGTTTTATCTGTTGTTGATTGTTTTGACACCACTTTAGTTTTGATTTAAAACGCGCCTACTTTCATTCATTTCATTAAAGAGACGACCAGCCCCAGGCTTACCCCATACAACCACGCCTGATAACATAGCCAGGCCCTCCGTGAGCATCACGGACATGCTTGTTCCACCCGGTAATGTATTTCCCTCTTCGCTTTTTGGTAGTATTATAACTACATATAGCAGCCTCTGAGAGTATACAAATAATCTCGTCATACATGTTATCTAAAAAGAATTTTATGATTTTGTTACAACACATATAGCCTGAGCAGTTTCTTAGGTCTACAGGATAATCAATTTCACGGAGTCTAGAGTGACAAGCATTTTTATATTTCGCTATCTGAGTCGAGTCACGTTCACCCCAAACTATTCTATTAATACAAACTGTAGGTACACACACACACGCACACACAATAACAACAAACGATTTCAACGATTTTTATTTCTTCGTCCTGGATCGATTCCAAGCAGAGGAACAACATTCGTTGATCAAAAATTGTTGGTTTACGAGTCTGAGTGTATTACATGTATATATGTCCCTTGTCCCTGAACTGTTATTTCCTCCGATCGTATATATTACACCCGAATTGAGATGTGGACGACGAGTGGGTGCCTATGTGTTAACGTAAACGCTTACGGCACTATGAAATATTCTACGGAGTTGATTTCATCTAACAATAACCAGAAGATATCGCCGTGATCGAAATCAACCAGAAGGATATCAACAATAAAAAACGTAAACTCTTATAGTTTATAACTTTTCCTGACTATACTACGTAAATAATACCAGCTTTGTCTTCTAAACTAAATACAATCCTTAAGATTTCGAATCACATATAATCAGATTTTAGACTGATGAATAATCAATAACTTTACCTCCAGATTTTATATTGCAAGATATTTAGGAAGTTTAATTTTACCATTTATTTTTAAGAATTAGAATTAAAGTATATTTGTTTTTAGATAACAGAAACTTGTCTT
>JAGSMU010000338.1:0-44191 GCA_029286865.1 Teinopalpus imperialis
TCCGGCCGCGGAGGACAGGGAGAGCGGCAGGATCAACCACACTCCACTGGAACCCGCGGCCCCACCACGGCCGCATCAGCGGTGCGACCCCCGCCTGAGCCGCGGAGGATAGAGATACACTACTCCACCTCCGCGACTCCGTCTCGGATGCGGAGGGTGGGGCGACGATGCGGTACCGGTGCTAACAGTCCCCGCACCGCCACCCTTCGACGCCTGCTGCGGATGGTGCGCAAGACGGCTCTACCCGTCCATCCGCACACCCTGCAGCCCACCGACACGCATCCAGGGCGGGCTCCAGCTCCAGCCCGCTGGAGTAGCCTCGGGCCGGCTCTCAAAACGCCTTAGGTCGGCCATTTGGTTCCTTCTTAGCTTCACCGTGGTTTACTCCACACCACGGTTACTAACCTAACCTAACCTAACCTAACTCCTAACCTTACTCCTTACCCTAACCACCTATATCTTTGTGTATTAGAGTCTTAAGCATTCCAAATTGGTTTTGTTGTAGCATTTGTTCAGTGTAACTGTTCGACAGTCATCCTATACGCATTTAGCTTTCATTTCTAGTCTAGCTGTAATCAGTTATTTTTAGTTTCATAATTACGTAATTTTATTCCAATTGTAAAAATTTTCATGTCTCTGTTTTTCGTGCTGGGATTTTAACCCAACTCATCCTAATCCTAACCTAACTCCTAACCACCTATATCTTTGTGTATTAGAGTCTTAAGCATTCCAAATTGGTTTTTGTTGTAGCATTTTGTTCTCAGTGTAATCAAGTTAGACAGTCATCCTTGCACTGCATTTAGCTTACTCTCTGAGTCTAGTTTAAAATTCCAAAGGTTTTAGTTTCATAATTACGTTATTTTATTCCACCTACAAAAATTTTCATGTCTTCGTTTTTCGTGCTGGGATTTTGTAACCTAACTCAAACTTTAAATCCTAACCTCTAACCACTCTAAGTATCTTTTGCATTAGAGTCTTAAGCATTCCAAATTGGTTTCTTTTGTTGTGTTATCGGTTCAGTGTGTAATCGTTAGACAGCTCATCCTGCACCGCATTTAGGCCACTCTCAAGCTCCAGTTGTAATCTGAAGTTTTTAGTTTCATAATTACGTTATTTTATTCCAATTGTAAAAATTTCTTATGTTCTGCTTTTCGTGCTGATTTTGTAACTCCAACCAAACTCTAACCTAACCTAACCCTAACCACCTATATCTTGTATTAGAGTCTTAAGTATCCAAATTGGTTTTTATTGTAGCATTTTTTCAGTGTAATCGTTCGACAGTCATCCTGCGCCGCATTTAGGCCTATTTTAGTCTAGTTGTAATCAGTTATTTTTAGTTTCATAATTACGTAATTCTGGTCTCATTTGTAAAAAATTTTCATGTCTTCGTTTTTCGTGTTGGATTTTGTAACCTAACTCCAACCTAACTCTTAACCTAACCCTAAACACCTATATCTTTGTGTATTAGAGTCTTAAGTGACCTAAATTGGTTTTGTTGTAGCATTTTTTCAGTGTAATCGTTAGACAGTCATCCTGCGCCGCATTTAGGCCATTTCTAGTCTAGTTGTAATCAGTTATTTTGCTCTATAATTACGTAATTTTATTCCATTTGTAAAAAAATTTCCGTCTTCGTTTTTCGTGCTGATTTTGTAACCTTAACCTTAATCCTAATCCTAACCTAACCCTAAACACCTATATCTTTGTGTATTAGAGTCTTAAGCATTCCAAATTGGTTTTTTTGTTGTAGCATTCTTTTTCAGTGTAATCGTTAGGATAGTCATCCTGCGCCGTGACATTTAGGCCATTTCTAGTCTAGTTGTAATCAGTTATTTTTAGTTTCCATACTTCATGTATTCTTATTCCATTTGTAAAAAATTTTCATGTCTTGCTTTTCAAAGCTGATTTTGTAAATCCCAACCTAACCTAACTCTAACCTAACCCTAAACACCTATATCTTGTGTATTAGAGTCTTAAGCATTCCAAATTGGTTTTTGTTGTAGCATTTGTTCAGTGTAATCGTTAGACAGTCATCCTGCACCGCATTTAGACCATTTCTAGTCTAGTTGTAATCAGTTATTTTTAGTTTCATAATTACGTAATTTTATTCCATTTGTAAAAATTTTCATGTCTTCGTTTTTCGTGCTGATTTTGTAACCTAACCTAACCTAATCTAACCCTAACCACCTATATCTTTGTGTATTAGAGTCTTAAGCATTCCAAATTGGTTTTTTGTTGTAGCATTTTTTCAGTGTAATCGTTAGGACAGTCATCCTGCACCCCATTTAGGCTATTTCTAGTCTAGTTGTAATCAGTTATTTTTAGTTTCATAATTACGTAATTTTATTCCATTTCAAAATTTTCATGTCTTCGTTTTTCTGTGCTGATTTTGTAACCTAACTCTAACTCTAATCCCATCCTAACTCTAACCCCAACCACCTATATCTTGTGTATTAGAGTCTTAAGCATTCCTAAATTGGTTTTTATTGTAAGTGACATTTGTTCAGTGTAATCGTTAGACAGTCATCCCAGCCGCATTTAGCCATTTCTAGTCTAGTTGTAATCAGTTATTTTAGTTTCATAATTACGTAATTTTATTCCATTTGTAAAATTTTCATGACTTCGTTTTCGTGCTGATTTTGTAACTCAACCTAACCTAACCCTAACCACCTATATCTTTGTGTATTAGAGTCTTATGTAAGCATTCCAAATTGGTTTTTGTTGTAGCATTTGTTCAGTGTAAACGTTAGACAGTCATCCTGCAACTGCATTTAGGCCATTTCTAGTCTAGCTGTAATCAGTTATTTTAGTTTCATAATTGTACGGTAATTTTATTCCATTTGTAAAATTTTCATGTCTTCGTTTTTCAGTGCTGATTTTGTAACCTAACCTAACCTAAACTTAACCTCTAACCACCCTCATATATCTTTTGTGTGCATTAGAGTCTTAAGCATTCCAAATTGGTTTTTGTTGCAGCATTTGTTCAGTGCAATCAGCTAGGATTAAAGTCATCCTGCGCCGCATTTAGGCCATTTCTAGTCTAGTTGTAATCAGTTATTTTAGTTTCATAATTGCCACCATTCCATTTGTAAAATTTTCATGACTTCGTTTTCGTGCTGATTTTTGTAAACTTAACCCACCACCCCAACCCTAACCACCTATATCTTTGTGTATTAGAGTCTTAAGCATTCCAAATTGGTTTTTGTTGTAGCATTTGTTCACAGTGTAATCGTTAGACAGTCATCCTGCACTGCATTTAGCCACTTCGAGTCTAGTTGTAATCACCAGTTATTTTTAGTTTCATAATTACGTTATTTTATTCCAATTGTAAAATTTTCTACGTCTTCATTTTTCTGGATTTTGTAACCTAACTCTAACCTTAACCTAACCCTAACCACCTATATCTTTGTGTATTAGAGTCTTAAGCATTCCAAATTGGTTTTTTGTTGCAGCATTTGTTCAGTGTAATCGTTAGGATAACAATCCTGCACTGCATTTAGCCACTCTGAGTCTAGTTGTAATCAGTTATTTTTAGTTTAATTACGCTATTTTTATTCTGTTAAATTGTAAAATTTTCATGTTCGTTTTCGTGCTGATTTTTGTGTAACCTAACTCTAACTCTTAACTCTAACTCTAACCTCCTAACCACCTATATCTTTGTGTATTAGAGTCTTAAGCATTCCAAATTGGTTTTTTGTTGTAGCATTTTTTCAGTGTGTAATCGTTCGACAGTCATCCTGCGCCGCATTTAGCCATATTTCTAGTCTAGTTGTAATCAGTTATTCTTTAGTTTCATAATTACGTAATTTTATTCCATTTGTAAAAAATTTTCATGTCTTCGTTTTTCGTGCTGATTTGCACCCAACCTAACCTTAACCTAACTCTAACCTTAACTCATCTTTAACCACCTATATCTTTGTGTATTAGAGTCTTAAGCATTCCAAATTGGTTTTTGTTGTAGCATTTGTTCAGTGTAACTGTTAGACAGTCATCCTGCACTGCATTTAGCTACTTCGAGTCTAGTTGTAATCAGTTATTTTAGTTTCATAATTACGTTATTTTATTCCAATTGTAAAATTTTCATGTCTTCGTTTTTCGTGCTGATTTTGTAACCTAACTCTAACCTAACTCTAACCCTAACCACCTATATCTTTGTGTATTAGAGTCTTAAGCATTCCAAATTGGTTTTTGTTGTAGCATTTGTTCAGTGTAATCGTTAGGACAGTCATCCTTGGCACCGCATTTAGGCCATTTCTAGTCTAGTTGTAATCAGTTATTTTAGTTTCCATAATTACGTAATTTTATTCCAATTGTAAAATTTTCATGTCTTGCTTTTCGTGCTGATTTTTGTAAATCTAACCTAACTCTTAACCTAACCTGAACCTCCTAACCACCTATATCTTTGTGTATTAGAGTCTTAAGCATTCCAAATTGGTTTTTGTTGTAGCATTTGTTCAGTGTAATCGTTAGACAGTCATCCTGGGTGCCGCATTTAGCTATTTCTAGTCTAGTTGTAATCAGTTATTTTAGTTTCATAATTACGTAATTTTATTCCATTTTGTAACAATTTTCATGTCTTCGTTTTTCGTGCTGATTTTGTAACCCAACTCTAACCTAACCTAACCTAACCTAACCCCAGTCCACCTATATCTTTGTGTATTAGAGTCTTGGGCATTCAAATTGGTTTTTTTTGTTGTAGCATTTGTTCAGTGTAATTAGACAGTCATCCTGCGCTGTAATTTTAGGCCATTTCTAGTCTAGTTGTAATCAGTTATTTTTGGTTTCATAATTACGTAATTTTATTCCATTTGTAAAATTTTCATGTCTTCGTTTTTCGTGCTGATTCTTTGGGTAAACTCCAACTCCAACCTAACCTAACCTTAACCCTAAACACCTATATCTTTGTGTATTAGGAGTCTCTAAGCATTCCAAATTGGTTTTTTGTTGTGCGATTTTTCAGTGTAATCGTTAGACAGTCATCCCAGCTTTACTTTAGGCTTATATTTCTAGTCTAGTTTGCAATCAGTTATTTTTAGTTTCCAATTACGCACTTTATTCCATTTGTAAAAATTTCATGTCTCTCGTTTTCGTGCTAGATTTTGTAACCTAACCTAACCTAATCCTAACCTAACCCTAACCACCTATATCTTTGTGTATTAGAGTCTTAAGCATTCCAAATTGGTTTTTGTTGTAGCATTTGAAACCAGTGTAATCGTTAGACAGTCATCCCAAATCTCTACTTAGGCCATTTCTAGTCTAGTTGTGAAATGATATTTTTAGTTTCATAATTACAATTTTATTCCATTTGTAAAATTTTCATGTCTTTTTCGTGCTGATTTTGTAACCTAACCTAACCTAACCTAACCTAACCCTAACCACCTATATCTTTGTGTATTAGAGTCTTAAGCATTCCAAATTGGTTTTTTGTTGTAGCATTTGTTCAGTGTAATCGTTAGACAGTCATCCTGCACCGCATTTGGGCCATTTCTAGTCTAGTTGCAATCAGTTATTTTAGTTTCATAATTACGTACTTTATTCCATTTGTAAAATTTTCATGTCTTCGTTTTCGTGCTGGATTTTGTAACCCAACCTAACGTTTTTTTTTTTTTTTTGTTATCGGGGAAATCTTTCGAAAGATACCCTGCCTCCTTGGGGTGAGAGACAGGCTATGTGGGACTTTAACCACTAAACTCCCCGGTGGTCATCCTCAGTGTAATTTAGGAGGAGCTCCGGTATCTCCATAGGGAACGCACCGGTGCCCTCTGCACGGTGCGCCTGAGCACATCCCCTGGGGAGAAAACTCCTCCCCAGCACCTCCTCAGGAAGGCGGCAACCTCGAGACACCTGAGTTGCCGTCATTCCGTCTGCTTCCCCGGGTGGTCAGAGCCCCACCCTGATCACCATGAACCTGAAGTCCCTAGTCGCCTTGTACGACAGGCAGGGGGTACCTTAGCCCTATTCTCTTATGCCCGGGACTAGCATTGACGGGCCGGTGCGTCTGCTGCTGCTCGCCCTGGCGTCGCCAGCCTCCCGAGCGGGATCGGCCTTCCCGATCGATGCTTCGGCGGTCTCCCTTCTGTACCATGACGGTTTCACAGAAGGAGACCAGCTTCCACGCGCCTTTATCCAGCGCAGCCGCTACTGGGTGACTGGCGGAGAGAGATCTGCTCGCCTGGACCAGGATCCGTCGCTCGACTCCCACGCAGGGCACTCATGAGCGTGCTCCTGTGTGGAATCCCGGTCCCACCTCACAGTGGTGGCATTGCGTTGTCGATTCGCGTCTGTTCAATCTGTACCTACCGAAACACCCGTGCCCAGTGTGAGTACCTGCGTCAATCGGAAGGTGAACCTAACTTTTTTACATGGGCCTTTACGCATACCCATTTCTGCGGGGCAAGGGGTGGGCGTGTCGACCTGCACCGACTAAAACCCCCATGGTGTTCCTCCATCGTCGCGTATGGCGGGCTCGGCTGGAACGCTGCACACATCCGCGACCCTGCCTGCGCCGGCCGTCCAAGCGGGCTCCCTTCTCCGGGAGGACATCTCCCTCTCCACTTCTTCCTGCAGGGCGCGCCGGAACACGGACGCGCCCCTCCAACTCGGCCTCCCTTCTGTAGGGTGGGAAGGACTCCCCTGAGTCTGCCCCCCAGAGGCCATGCGGGGCCAGGAGTTCTCAGCCCCCCTGCGGCGGATCTGGTGTTAGGCTCCGCTGCCGGACTGAATGCTCGGCTGCGGAGGACAGGGAGAGCGCAGGATCACACTCCACCGGAACTCAAGTGGCTCCACCACGGCCGCATCAGCGGTGCGATTCCCGCCGCGGAGGATAGGGAGATACATCACTCCTCCCTCCGCGACTCCGTCTCGGGATGGGAGGGTAGACGATGCGCGGTACCGGTGCTACCAGTCCCTCGCACCGCCACCCCCATTCCCTCCCTTCGATCTCCGCCTCGGCTGCGGATGGTGCGTAAGACGGCTCCCACCTGTCCATCCGCACCCCTGCAGCCCACCGGACACGCATCCAGGGTGGGCTCAGCTCCAGCCCGCCCGGAGCGGGCTCTCCTCGGGCCGGCCTTAGAGCGCCTTAGGCCGGCCATTTGGGTTCCTTCTTAGCTTCACCGTGGTTAACTCCACACTACGGTTACTAAGCCCCTGCTACGACAAGCGGAACCCCTTCGGGGAGGTGAACCTAACTCCCAACCTAACCTAACCTAACTAACCTAACCCTAACCACCTATATCTTTGTGTATTAGAGTCTTAAGCATTCCAAATTGGTTTTGTTGTAGCATTTGTTCAGTGTAATCGTTAGACAGTCATCCTGCAACTGCAAAGTTAGGCCATTTCCTCTAGTCTAGTTGTAATCAGTTATTTTGTAGTTTCATAATTACGCAATTTTATTCCATTTGTAAAAAAATTCTGCGTCTTTGCTTCTTCGTGCCGATTTGTAACCTTTTTTTACATGGGGAAATGCCTACGCATACCCACTAAGTGGGGCAAGGGTGGTTGTCGGACTCGCACTGACTAAAACCCCATGGTGTTCCACCTTCGTCGCGTATGGCAGGCCACGGGAACGCTTTCGCACACCTCCGCGACCTCGTTTGCTGGCCGGGCAAGCCGGCTCCCTCCTTCTGGGGAGTGATACCTCCTCTCTCCACTTCTCTTCTGCAAGGCGCGCTGGAACACGGACGCGCCTTCCATCCTCGGCGGGAAACGGACTCCCTGAGTCCGGCCCCCAGAAGCCATGGGGCCAGGAAAGCACTCGTTAACCCAGCCCCTGGTGGCGGATCTGGTCTGCGGCTTCACCGCCGACTGATGTTCGGCTGCGGAGGACAGGAGAGCGGCAACGAAAACACCGGACACCTCTTCCCCGCGGGCTCCTCACCTCACAGCCGCATCATGTGGTGCGACCCCGCTTGAGCCGGCGGGAGGATAGGAGAGCGGCAACGAAACACCGACACTCCTCTCCCTCCACGACTCCGCCTCGGCTACTGAGGGCGGGAAGACGGCTCCCGCTCCGCCACATCCGGCCCCTTCAGTAGTTCACTGACACGCATCCGGAGGTTGGGCTCATAACGAGCCCACCCGGGATGGTGCCACCCCGGGCTGGCTCCTCAGAGCGCCTTAGGCCGGCCATTTGGGTTCCTCTTTAGCTTCACCGTGGTTAACCCACCCACGGTTACTAAACCCTTCACGACAAGCGGGAACCCTTCGGGGGGAGGTGAACCCTAACCCTGGCCTAACCTAACCTAACCTAACCTAACCCTAGCCACCTATATCTTTTGTGTGTTAGAGTCTTAAGCGTTCCAAATTGGTTTTGTTTGGCATTTGTTCGAATTGTAGTAATCGTTAGACAGTCATCCTGCACCGCGGATAGGCCATTTCTGAATCTGGATTGTAATCAGTTATTTTTAGTTTCTTAATTACGTAATTTTATTCCATTTGTAAAAATTTCATGTCTTCGTTTTTTTTTTTTTCGTGCTGATTTTGCTTAACCTTTTTTTTTTTTTTTTTTTTTTTACATGGAAATGCCTACACATACCCACCCTGCGGGGGCAAGAATGGGCTTTGTCGGACTCGCACCGACTAAAACCCCATGGTGTTCCACCTTCGTCGCGTATGCTTGGGGCCACGGGAACGCTTTCGCACACCTCCGCGGCCCGCCTGCGCTGGCCGGCAAGCCGGCCCTCCTTCGGGGAGGACATCCCCTCTCACCCCTCTCCTGCCGAGCGCGCCGGAATACAGACGCGCCTTCCATCTCGGCCTCTTCTGTAGGTGGGAAACGGACTCCCCGAGTCCGCCCCAGAAGCCATGGGGTCCAGGAAAGCACTAAAGCCAACCCGGCCCCTGCGGCGGATCTGGTCTGCGGCTTCACCGCCGACCGATGTTCGGCTGCGGAGGACAGGGAGAGCAGCAACGAAACACCGGCCTCCTCTTCCCCGCGGCCCCACCGTACATACATGCGGTGCGACCCCCAACGAGTCGCGGAGGATAGGAGGCGGCGACTGAAACCGACACTCCTCTCCCTCCACGACTCCGCCTCGGCTACTGAGGGGCGGGAAGAAGACGGCCTCGCTCCGCCATCCGCCCCAGTAGTCCACCGACGCATCGAGGTTGACCATAACAGGCCCACCCGGGCGACCACCCTCAGACCGGCCTCAGAGCTTGGGCCGGCCATTTGGAATTCCTCTTAGCTTCACCGTGCGTGACCAAGCCACGGTTACTGGCCGCTGCGATAAGCGGGAAGGAACCCTTCGGGGGGCCGTGATTTTGTAACCTAACCTAACCTAACCTAACCTAACCTAACCTAACCCTAACCACCTTTATCTTTGTGTATTAGAGTCTTAAGCATTCCAAATTGGTTTTGTTGCAGCATTTGTTCAGTGTAATCGTTAGACGGTCATCCTGCACCGCATTTAGGCCATTTCTAGTCTAGTTGTAGTCAGTTATTTTTAGTTTCATAATTACGTAATTTTATTCCATTTGTAAAAATTTTCATGTCATCGTTTTTCGTGCTGATTTTGTAACCTAACCTAACCTAACCTAACCTAACCCTAACCACCTATATCTTTGTGTATTAGAGTCTTAAGCATTCCAAATTGGTTTTTTGTTGTAGCATTTGTTCACTGTAATCGTTAGACAGTCATCCTGCGCCGCATTTAGGCCATTTCTAGTCTAGTTGTAATCAGTTATTTTTAGTTTCATAATTACGTAATTTTATTCCATTTGGCAGGGTACCGTATCTTCGTTTTCGTGCTGATTTTGTAACCTAACCTAACCCACTTGAGGCGCCTACGCGCGCACCTGCAGGGGAGCAAAGGGTGGAGTTATATTTCGACTAAAACCCCATGGTGTTCCACCTTCGTCGCGTATGGCGGGGTCACGGGAACGCTTTCGCACACATCTGACCCGCCTGCGCCGGCCGACCAGACGGCCCCTTCTCCGGGGGAGGACACCTCCCTCTCCACCCCTCTCAGGCAAGGCGCGCCGGAACACGGACGCGCCTTCCATCTCGGCCTCCTCTGTAGGTGGGAAGCGGACTCCCCCGAGTCCGCCCCCAGAGCCATGGGAGCCAGGAAAGTCCCAGCCCCTGCGGCGGATCACAGGTGTTAAGGCTCCGCCGCCAGCAATGTTCGGCCGCGGAGGACAGAGAGCGGCAGGATCAACCGGCCTCGCGGACGCGGCCCGCACGACTTTCGCATCAGCGGTGCGACCCCCTTGAGTCGCGGAGGATAGGGAGATACACTACCCTCCCTCCGCGGCCTCGATCTCAGATGCGGAGACAGGGGCGACGATGCGTGGTACCGCTGCTAACAGTCCCCGCACCGCCACCCCATGCCCCGACTCCGCCTCGGCTGCGGATGGTGCGTAAGACAGCCTCACTCCGTCCATCCGCACCCGCAGCACACCGACCGCATCAGGGCGGGCCAGCTCCAGCCCGCCGGAGCGGTATCGGGCCGACCTTACCAGAACTGTAGGCCGGCCATTTGGAATTCCTCTTAAGCTTCGCAGTGGTTAACTCCACCACGTTACTAAACTACCATGCGATAAGCCAGAGACCTTCGGGGGGGAACCTAACCTAACCTAGCCTAACCTAACCTAACCTAGCCTAACCACCTATATCTTTGTGTATTAGAGTCTTAAGCATTCAAATTGGTTTTGTTGTAGCATTTTGTTCGGTGTAATCGTTAGACGGTAATCCTGCGCCGCATTTAGGCCATTTCTAATGATCTAGTTGTAATCAGTTATTTTTGGTTTCATAATTACGTAATTTTATTCCATTTGTAAAATTTTCATGTCTTCGTTTTCGTGCTGATTTTGTAACCTAACCTAACCTAACCTAGCCTAGCCTAACCTAGCCTAACCACCTATCTTTGTGTATTAGAGTCTTAAGCATTCAAATTGGTTTTGTTGTAGCATTTGTTCAATTAATCGTTAGACAGTCATCCTGCACCGCATTTAGGCCATTTCTAGTCTAGTTGTAATCAGTTATTTTTAGTTTCATAATTACGTTATTTTATTCCATTTGTAAAATTTTCGTATCTTCGTTTTCGTGCTGATTTTGTAACCTAGCCTAACCTAGCCTAGCCTAACCTAACCTAACCTAACCTAACCTAACCTAACCCTAACCACCTATATCTTGGTGTATTAAGTCTTAAGCATTCAAATTGGTTTTATTTGTAGCATTTGTTCAGTGTAATCGTTAAGACAGTCATCCTGCACCGCATTTAGGCCATTTCTGATCTAGTTGTAATCAGTTATTTTTAGTTTCATAATTACGTAATTTTATTCCATTTGTAAAATTTTCATGTCATCGTTTTTCGTGCTGATTTTGGCAACCTAACCTAACCTAGCCTAACCTAACCCTAACCACATATATCTTTGTGTATTAGAGTCTTAAGCGTTCAAATTGGTTTTGTTGTAGCATTTGTTCAGTGTAATCGTTAGACCAGTCATCCTGCGCCGCATTTAGGCCATTTCTAGTCTAGTTGTAATCAGTTATTTTTAGTTTCATAGTGCGTAATTTTTATTCCATTTGTAAAATTTTCATGTCTTCGTTTTCGTGCTGATTTTGTAACCTAACCTAATAACCTAACCTAACCTAACCTAACCTAACCACCTATCTTTGTGTATTAGAGTCTTAAGCATTCCAAATTGGTTTTGTTGTAGCATTTGTTCAGTGTAATCGTTAGACAGTCATCCTGCACCGCATTTAGGCCATTTCTGAATCTAGTTGTAATCAGTTATTTTTAGTTTCATAATTACGTAATTTTATTCCATTTGTAAAATTTTCATGTCATCGTTTTTCGTGCTGATTTTGTAACCTAACCTAACCTAACCTAACCTAACCTAACCTAACCTAACCTAACTAACCTAACCACCTATATCTTTGTGTGTATTAGAGTCTTAAGCATTCCAAATTGGTTTTGTTTAGCATTTGTTCAGTGTAATCGTTGAACAGTCATCCTGCACCGCATTTAGGCCATTTCTGAATCTAGTTGTAATCAGTTATTTTTAGTTTCATAATTACGTAATTTTATTCCATTTGTAAAATTTTCATGTCATCGTTTTTCGTGCTGATTTTGTAACCTAACTAACTAACCTAACCTAACCCTAACCACCTATATCTTTGTGTGTATTAGAGTCTTAAGCATTCAAATTGGTTTTGTTGTAGCATTTTGTTCCAGTGTAATCGTTAGACAGTCATCCTGCGCCGCATTTAGGCCATTTCTAGTCTAGTTGTAATCAGTTATTTTTAGTTTCATAATTACGTAATTTTATTCCATTTGTAAAATTTTCATGTCTTCGTTTTTCGTGCTGATTTTGTAACCTAACCTAACCTAACCTAACCTAACCACCTATATCTTTGTGTATTAGGAGTCTTAAGCATTCCAAATTGGTTTTGTTGTAGCATTTTGTTCGGTGTAATCGTTAGACCAGTCATCCTGCACCGCATTTAGGCCATTCTAGTCTAGTTGTAATCAGTTATTTTTAGTTCATAATTACGTAATTTTATTTCATTTGTAAAATTTTCATGTCTTCGTTTTCGTGCTGATTTTGTAACCTAACCTAATCTAACCTAACCTAACCCTAACCACATATATCTTTGTGTATTAGAGTCTTGGCATTCCAAATTGGTTTTTGTTGTAGCATTTGTTCAGTGTAATCGTTGAACAGTCATCCTGCGCTGCATTTAGGCCATTTCTGAATCTAGTTGTAATCAGTTATTTTTAGTTTCATAATTACGTAATTTTGTTCCATTTGTAAAATTTTCATGTCTTCGTTTTTTCATTTGATGTTGTAACCTAACCTAGCCTAACCTAACCCTAACCCTAATATAACCTAACCTAACCACCTATATCTTTGTGTAGTATTGGGAACAAAAGCATTCCAAATTGGTTTTGTTGTAGCATTTGTTCAGTGTAATCGTTAGACGGTCATCCTGCACCGCATTTAGGCCATTTCTAGTCCTGGATTGTAATCAGTTATTTTTAGTTTCATAATTACGTAATTTTATTCCATTTGTAAAATTTTCATGTCTTCGTTTTCGTGCTGATTTTGTAACCTAACCTAACCTAACCTAACCTAACCTAACCACCTATATCTTTGTGTATTAGAGTCTTAAGCATTCCAAATTGGTTTTTGTTGTAGCATTTGTTCAATTAATCGTTAGACAGTCATCCTGCGCCGCATTTAGGCCATTTCTAGTCTAGTTGTAATCAGTTATTTTTAGTTTTCGCAATTACGTAATTTTATTCCATTTGTAAAATTTTCATGTCTTCGTTTTCGTGCGGATTTTGTAACCTAACCTAACCTAACCCTAACCACCTATATCTTTGTGTATTAGAGTCTTAAGCATTCCAAATTGGTTTTTGTTGTAGCATTTGTTCAGTGTAATCGTTAGACAGTCATCCTGCGCCGCATTTAGGCCATTTCTAGTCTAGATTAATCAGTTATTTTTAGTTTCATAATTACGTAATTTTATTCCATTTGTAAAATTTTCATGTCTTCGTTTTCGTGCTGATTTTGTAACCTAACCTAACCTAACTAACCTAACCTAACCTAACCTAACCTAACCTAACCACCTATATCTTTGTGTATTAGAGTCTTAAGCATTCAAATTGGTTTTGTTGTAGCATTTGTTCAGTGTAATCGTTAGACAGTCATCCTGCGCCGCATTTAGGCCATTTCTAGTCTAGTTGTAATCAGTTATTTTAGTTTCATAATTACGTAATTTTATTCCATTTGTAAAATTTTCGTATCTTCGTTTTCGTGCTGATTTTGTAACCTAACCTAACCCTAACCACCTATATCTTTGTGTATTAGAGTCTTAAGCATTCAAATTGGTTTTTGTTGTAGCATTTGTTCAGTGTAATCGTTAGACAGTCATCCTGCACCGCATTTAGGCCATTTCTAGTCTAGTTGTAATCAGTTATTTTAGTTTCATAATTACGTAATTTTATTCCATTTGTAAAATTTTCATGTCTTCGTTTTCGTGCTGATTTTGTAGCCTTTTTTTTTTTTGCGTGGGGAAATGCCGCATACCCGCCCTCTCGAAGGGGCAAAGGGCGGAGTTATGTCGGACTCGCACCGGCCCAAAACCTGATGGTCGCCACCAACGCTCGCGGTCATGCCAGGATCTCTCCGTAAGAACGCAACCACCACCAACCCCCTGCGCTTCGCCGGGGATAGCGTCAGGGGCGTGCGTGAAGATCGCACCCCCAGAACCCTCATGGAACTATCACGACGGTACGGTACCACGTCATTGCCGTCTCGTCCCTCTCTGGTCGCTATTGCTGGACGGTCAGGCCCCACTCCGATCAGCGACCAATAAGAATTGTTACGGTAAGGGGATCACCGGGAGGTCCGTGACGAGGCGCGCGAGCGCCGTAAGCCGTCTCGAGCAGGATCAGTCCTCTCTCTATCCCGCTCAGCAGCCTCCTTTCGGACCATTACGGTGCTCGCAGAAGGAATACGGCCTCCGCCGGTTCCCCACTCCCAGCATCATGGGCACGACTGCTGGCAGGGACAGGTTCAAATCCGATGTGGCGACCAAGACCGCCGCTCGTCTTCCCACGCCGGGCAAGCCGCGAGCGTGTGCGATCTGGAGTCTCGGTCGTTACCGCCACAGTGAAGCAATTCGCCGTCGCCTCGCGACCGATCTTACAGGTAATCACCGAAGCGTATTGCGGTGATCACCTGCGTAGATCTGTAGGTGATCTTCCTCCTCGTCGCTGCATCCAGGCTTCGAAGGCCGGCAGGAATGCTTCGACGACGCGTTTCGCGCGCATACCGCTCCCCGCGACCATTGCGCTCGTCGCGAACGCGATACGTCGTTCCTGCCGTTTCACCGCCTCGAGAAGCGCCTCTTCTGGCTGGCTCGCCACCGCTCTGGCGTAGGACGCGAATTCGGTGATACACCCTCGCGTCCATGTCCTCCAGTATATCCAGGAGGAGTGGAAAGCAGGCCAGGATTATCACTTTCACTTACTCAAACATTACCGTCCGGTATCCTCATTACACGACCCGTATGGCCATCCTACGCTGGACGCTGTAGATCTTAGTCCCTGCGTCGGATCGTAGCTCAACTCTTGAACGGGCGCCCCGTACAGGAGCTGCGGATCGTACGACCCCGGCATAGAGGCGGCAGACTTCCTCCTCGGTCCCCGAGATTGGGCAGCAAACTGTGCATAGCACCCGCTACCCTCTCTCGATCCGGGGACTAGGCGCTCAAAATGCTCTTTGACCCCAGCGACTGTATCAGAGTGAGGCCCAAAGTACTTCATGTACCGCCCCTCTGACTTCGAACCCACCTACTCGGACGCACGAGTCGGGTGGTTCCTGCTCCGCGGCAGTTTGTGGAACATGGCGCCTCGGTCTTTGTGAGGGCGCTACCTCCAGTCCCAACTCGTGGACTTTGGCGGCGACGATTTCCGCCCCAAGCTCGGCAGAGCTCCTTGGTCCTCGAAGGAGTCCCCGCTGGCGACCACCAACGTATCGATCCGCGCGGAACAACATTAACGCCAGCGGGCTCGACTCGCAGAACAGAGTCGTAGGCGAGATTCCACAGTAACGGGCCCAGCACCGACCTGTGGAACCCACTGGATCTCCCTCCGGATCCTCGTACCGTCTCGGTCCATGTACAAGATGTACCTGTCGCGCCAAAGTAGTCTGCGATCACGCGTACGGGTAAGGGGAGGGGCGCTACCATGGTGTACGAGTGCCCCTAATCGCGTCCCAGGGCACGAGTTGAAGGCGTTGACGATGTCTAGGCTAATCGCCAGCACTCCCGCCAAGGACACAGCCTGCTCCGACAGGGGCGGACGCACATAACTGCGTCGATGGTGGAACGCTCCGTCGGAAACCGAACTGGTTATCGGCGAGATCGGGACCGACACGCGACAGATGCCCGCTGAGACGGGCGGCAGAGTCTCTCGAATAACTTGCCAGCCTCGTCAACAGGCATATGGGACGGTACGCAGAGGAGAATCTGCGACTCTGTCTGCCTTCTTCAAGAGAGGACCAGTCGGGCCTCTTTCCAGGCCTAGGGAACGAGGAGTTACGGAGGCAGCTGGTGAACAGCTGCCTCCAGCCTGATCCCTGGGTAGCCAGACTCAACGCAGACACGACCGGGAATTCCGTCCGGGTCCTGGCGCGGTGTTCCGGCCTTTCAAGCGTCACGGCGTCCAGCTCCTGCTCGGTCACCCCATCTCTTCTCTCCTCCCGCGAAGATTGGGGGGTGGACTGAGAGACTTGACCTGCCCTCCGGAAAGAGCGAGCTGATCGCTCCTTCCAAAGGGCCGGATCGGGGACATCGCGGGGTGGGGACGGAGCTTGCCTAACACCATCCGATACGGACGCCCCGCGGATCCTCGTTGAGTCCTCAGGAGCTGTTCCCAGGACCAGAGACCTGGCGTTGCAGATGGCTACCTGCAACGCCTTTGTAACACCCTCGATACGCCTCGTAAAGTCTGGCTATTTCCTCACTTGGAGCTCGCCTTCGTCTCCTTCGGGCTCTGGTGTACTGGCGGCGGCTCCGCAAACGGGTGCTCAGGGCTCCGCGATCTCTGCCGACCACCAGTACACCGCCCGCGCCAGAACTGACCGGTCCGGGGCATCGACGCGTCACAAATACGCGTCATCGTGTCCCCGGAACCAGTTCGCTTCCACATCAGATCGGACGGAACCTCTTCGGCGCTTTCTGGCCATATCGCGACGTTGGCGGCGGCCCCGAGCAAGTCTCGGTCTGTAGCGAGCACCAACGTCGCGTGTGGCTGCCACCTTCCTAGGCGGCTGGAGTCCCCGTCGGGGCGGCGGATTTTAAGATCGAACACAATGGCGGTGGTCGGAAGCGTGACCACCGCTCTCTGCAACCCGCCAGTCCGACAGCATGCGCATCGCAGCAGGAGTCGCCCAGCAAGGTCGACAGGCCTCCCCTGCCACCGCACGCATGTGCTCACGGACCCGATTTGCCAGTCGGAGGTTGAAATCCAGCCGCCCATTCCATCGCGTCTCTCCCCTCGGACTGTCTGGGATTTACGCGCCTGGAGTGGGCGTTGAAGTCTCCCAGGACGATCGACCCGGACAGGGAGGCACCTGCGAACGCAGAGTGCCACCTCGTCAAGGTACACCTCGTAGTCGGCGAGAGTGACCTCATGGGAGGAACGTGGCAGCCAACTATGGCCAGGGTGCCCCGTGCACTGCAGCGAAGCCCTGACGCTGTGGGAGCAGGGTGGGACACCCTCACCACCCCAGTAGATCGCCACGGAACCCAGCTCATCTACTGAAACCAGCGAGGGTGGTCCGGCACGACATAGGGCTCGCTACTACTGCCAGAGCAACCCCCACTCCGCAACGGTCTGCATAAATAAATGCTGAGCATTGCGGCAGTGGTTAAGGTTAACTCCTGAGGACGCTGAGGGGTGCGAAGAGGGTGAGACCTCAATATGCGCGAGCTGGTGCTCAGGGTTGCGGCGAGTGCCGCTGGGACTACAGCTGCGCTTGTGGAGGCAGGAGAAGATGTTTTCTCCGCTCTTCCGCTTTGACGGTGGGGCACTTTTCTTGCCAAGACGATGGTTAGAGGGGCAGCTGGTCGAGCTGATGTGATAATTTGAGTGCAGGCAGGTGAGACCATCCCGCACTCAGGCTGCAGTCAGGACCGCTGATCTCCGGGAGACCACCGGTCACAGCCCGTTTTGGCGGGGCGGTCTCGATGCTTTATGTCCGCCAGCCTTATCTCGACTTGGCTACCTCATCACTTTTGCGTAAGTGGTGGAGGAGCCAGTCGGCAACGTCATCACGGCAGCCGAGGACGGGTGCGTATGAGCTTCGCCTTGACTGTTTTCGCCTTGGTGGCCGCGAGCCGCTGGCTGCGCTGGGCCTTAGGCTTTTTAGGCTTTTTAGCCACCTGTGCGGTAATGTGCTTGCGAGGTACCTCCATCAATTAGCCTCGGTATTGTCGCCGCCACTGGAGGCAGCTCAGCCACCGGAGGGTGAAGGCTTCTTCTTCAACTTAGCCTTCCGCGAGTGCGATGGTGCTACCTGCACCGGCTGTGGCGTGGTGGCGTGTCACTCGCGGAAGTTTTTCCCCAGCCGCGCACTCCCAAAGGGGAGGCCGGGTTGCTCTCCGGGAAGATCTTGGCCTCAAGGCAGCCAACCTCGCGTCAATGAGGCCCCAACCGCTCCATGAGCCCATCGTCCACGCTCCCGGACTTCCGGGGTGCCTAGGAGCTCACGAGGTGGAGGAATGGCCGCCTGGGGTGCCACCCCACTCTTTCGGAGGGCGCAGCTCTTCGATAGCCTCCCCCGCACTTTGGTCGAGGCTCGGTCAACTGGGAGCAGCTCCGAGTTCTCACGCTCAACCTCTCGACGGTTGGTGGCTGGGAGACCCTCCGCGCCAGTTCCGCGGTGGCTGCCTCGACCATCCTGGCCGCCACCCGCAGGCTATGCACAAATGTGCCTTCAAATTGCCGGATTTATCGGCAACCTTGTCGACCGCCAGTAGACTGGACCGGATACCAAGCATCCAGGTCATGGTCGACATGCCTTCCATCTCCCGCTCCAAATCGGGTTTTGGAGAGAGCTACCTTCGCCCTGGTTGCGGACTGGAGCCACAGTAAGTCCCAAATCCCTCCTCGTCCTCATCTGCGCCTCCGAGTCCGTGGCTACAGCTGCGACCGCCTGGGGGTATCGGCCGCCACCGTTTGTTGGCCCTTCTCTTTCTTCCGTCTTCGCTGGCACACTCCGAAGTTGCGGATGGGCGACGCATCCGACCTGTTGCCATCGCTCGCCGCCGCCCAGACTAGCAGGCGTCCTGGGGCGCACGAATCGCCCCCGTCTGTCTCGTGCCGGAGGACACGGTTCCCGCGACACGGCTTCTCCTCCGCTATTTTGGGTGTTAATGGGCCGGCCACTGCTAATACGGACTCAGCACTTATCGCTAAGTCCTCCTCCTCTCTCTTGGTTTTGTGAATTTTCCATGATAATTCCCACGAGTCAGGACGAAATAAAATGTCGGTCTCCGGGTGACGCTATTCAGGAACAAAGGCTACATACTGTGAAGTCAGCCTGGTGCCCCCTGAGTTTTAAAGACTTCGCTGTCTGGTTTTTGTAAGTGATCCTTCTCGCGGGCCGGCAATTAAAGACAAGCCCTCGCTCCGCTGCACTTCGACGTACCCATAATCGTCAACGCTGGGGTCCTTGAAGAGAGTACAGCGGGTTACGGCGCGCTGGGAAAGCCGACGTAACTCCCCAGTTTTTGAGACGGTTGAATGCCCGGCAGCAGTGTGGTACACACCAGGCCGTCCCTCCACTATGAGCATTAGGCACTGGAAACGATATATCGTCGCGATTTCACTATTTCATCATTTGTTGCCGCTTTCCCCGGATACAGAAATCAGGAGAAATGCAACCTCCACCCGCATTGAGCACTGAACGACGTATCGCCACCAGGTTCCCAATGCACACCCTCATTTTGTTGCCTTTCCCCGGATACTTTGATCGGGAGAAATTGCAACCTCCACCCGCATTGGGCACTGGAACGACGTATCGCCGCGGTTTCCCAATGCGCACCCACATCCTTTGTTGCCTTTCCCCGGATACTTTGATCAGGAGAAATGCAGCCACCACTGCGCATTGGGCGCTGGAGCGACGTGTCGCCACCGGTTCCCAATGCGCGCCTATCATTTGTTGCCTTTCCCCGGATACGGAAATCAAGGAGAATTACCCAGCCTCCCCTGGCGCCAGCTCGACGGTTGAGTGCCCGGCAGCGGTAAAAAACGCACACCAGGCCCGTCCTCCACTATGAGCATTAGGCACTGGAAACGATATATCGTCACCAGTTCCTAATACTCACCATCATTGTTGCCTTTCCCCGGATACGAAATCAGGAGAAATGCAGCCTCCACAACGCTCGACGGTTGAGTGCCGGCGGCAGTAAAGCACCGAGCCGTCCCCACACTGTGAGCGGTAGGCACTGCCAACGACGTATCGCCACCAGTTCCCAATGCACCTTCAGTACTGTTGCCTTTCCCCGGAATGCTTTGATCAGGAGAAATGCACAGCCTCCACCCATTGGGCACTGAACGACGTATCGTCACCGGTGCCCAATGCACCACCATCATTCGGTTGCTTTTCCTCCCGGATTTGGAAATCAGAGGAAATGCAACCTACTCCACAGTGCCCTCCGCTTATCAGAGGGACACGCAGAGCAGCTATCCCCCTGTCAGAACATTCGCCACTGGCAACAACGTGTCATCACCGGTGCTTGGGTGCACCGTCCGGCGTTGCCTTTCCCCGGATACAATAGTATCAAAGGGAAATTCAACGACCAGGCACTCGAGGAGTTTCCTGACGGCAGCTGATTTTGTAGCCTTTTTTTTTTTTTTGGCGTGGGGAAATGCCTGCGCATACCGCCCTCGCGGGGGCAAAGGGCAGGTTATGTCGGACTCGCACCGACTAAAACCCACGGTGGTCGCGCACCAACGCTCGCGAGGGTCGCGGGATCTCCGTAAAGGAACGCAACCACCGGCACCTGCGCTTCGCTGGGATAGCCCGTCCGGGGGCGTGCGTAGATCGCACCCCAGAACCCTCGCGGAACTATCACGACGATACGGTACCACGTCGTGCCGTCGTCCTCCTCGGGGTCGCTAATACTGGACGGTCAGGCCCCCACTCCAGAGCCGTCAGTAACAGGACCCCGTTTATGGTAGGGGCACCAATGGGAGGGCCGTGAAGGGCGCGCGAGCGCCGCGTCAACCCGTCTCAACCGGGATCGGTCCTCTCTCTATCCCGCTCAGCAGCCTCCTTTCGGACCATTACGGTCTCGCAGAGGAGGCTACGGCCCTATCCACGCCGTTTCCCCGCGCAGCATCGCCGACACGACTGCTGGCGAGGACGGGTTCGATCCGATGTGGCCGACCAAGACCCGCCGCTCGTCTTCCCACGCCAGACGAAGCCGCGAGCGTGTGCGATGCGGTCTCTCGGTCGTTGCCGCCACAGTGGAAACAATTCGCGTCACTCGCGACCGATCTTACAGGTAATCACCGAAGCATCCATGCCCGGTGATCACCTGCGCTCAAGTCTGTGAGTGAGTCTTCCTCCTCGTCAACTGATTTTGTAGCCCTAGCCTAACCTAACCTTTTTTTTTTTTTACGTAGGGGAAATGCCTGCGCATACCCACCCCTGCGGGGAGCAAGGGTTATGTCGGACTCGCACCGACTAAAACCCCATGGTGTTCCGCAGCTTCGTCGCGTATGGCGGGGTTACGGGAACGCTTTCGCACCTCCGCGACCCCGCCTGCGCTGGCCGGCAAGCCGGCCCTCAGCCTCGGGGAGGACATCCCCTCTCCACCCCTCTCCTGCAAGGCGCGCCGGAACACGGACGCGCCTTCCATCTCGGCCTCCTCTGTAGGTGAAACGGTCTCCCCGAGTGCCCCAGAGGCCATGGGAATGATCCCAGCCCCTGCGGCGGATCTGGTGTTAGGCTCCCGCCGCCAACCAATGTTCGGCCGCGGAGGACGGGAGAGCGGCAGGATCAACCAACACTCCGCTGGACCCGCGGCCCCCACCGGCCGCATCGGCGGGTGCGACCCCCGCTTGAGTCGCGGAGGATAGGGAGATGCTACCCTACCTCGCGACTCCGTCTCGAATGCGGAGGGTGGGGGCGACGATGCGCGACCGGTGCTAACAGTCCTCGCACGCCACCCCCATTCCCCGACTCCGCCTCGGCTGCGGACGGTGCGTAAGACGTCACTCCGTCCATCCCGCACCCCGCAGCCCGCCATTACGCATCAGGGCGGGCTGGCTCAGCCGCCCGGAGCGGCCTCCTCCGGAGCCGGCCTTGAGCCTGCTTAGGCCGGCCATTTGAGTTCCTCTTTGGGCTTCACCGTGGTTAGCTCCACACCACGGTTACTAAACCCGCTACGACAAAGGCAGGAACCCTTCGAGGGGAACCTTTTTTTTTTTTTTTTTTGGCGTGGGGAAATGCCTGCGCATACCCGCTTCGCGGGGGCAAGGGCGGGTTATGTCGGACTCGCACCGACTAAAACCCACGGTGGTCGCCACCACCAACGCTCGCGAGGGTCGCGGGATCTCCGTTAGGAACCTGCCAACCGCAACCCCCTGCTTCGCTGGGATAGCGCGTCCCGGGGGCGTGCGGCGAAGATCGCACCCCCAGAACCCTCACGGAACTATCACGACGACGTTTTACGTCGTGCCGTCATTATCCTCAGGGTCGCTCGCGCGGACGGTCGGGCCCCACTCCGATCGTCAGCGACCCGTAGGGCCCCCGTTTACGGTAGGGGATCACCGATAGGAGGGCCGTGACAGGCGCGCGAGCGCGCGCGATAAACCCTATCTCGAGCAGGATCGGTCTCTCTGTCCCGCTCAGCGGCCTCCTTTCGGACCATTACGGTCTCGCAGAAGGAGGCTACGGCCCCTCCCGCGCCGATTCCGCGCAGCATCGCCGACGACTGCTGGCAGGGGACAGGTTCCGTCCGATGTGACCGACCAAGACCCGCCGCTCAGCTTCCACGCCGGGCAAGCGGCTTGACGTGTGCGATGGAGTCATGGTCGTTGCCGCCACAGTGAACGGTTCGCCGTCGCCTCGCGACCGATCTTACAGGTAATCACCGAAACAGCGTGCGGTGATCACCTGCGTAAGTCTGTAGGTGAGTCTTCCTCCTCGTCGCTGCATCCAGGCTTCGAAGACCGGCAGAAGATGCTCCGACGACGCGTTTGCGCCACTGCTCCTCGCGGAACCTTGCGCGCCACGTCGCGAATGCGATACGTCGTTCCTGCCGTTTGCCGCCCTCAAACCTCCTCTGGCTCGCCACCACCGCTCTGGCGTAGGACGCGAATCCGGTGATACACCCTCGCGTCCATGTCCGCCAATTATATCCAGAGATTAGGCAGGCCAGGATTGTCACCGCCTCAAAGATACCGTGCGGTATCCTCGTACGGCCAATACAGCGGCCATCCTCCTCTGGACAGCACAGATTTTCGTCCTGGCGTCAGGACGGCGCAACCTCTTCGCCAGATGGGCGCCCGTACAAGGCTACGGATCGTACGACCCCAGCGTAGAGGCGGCGGACTTCCTCACTCGGTCCCCGAGATTGGGTAGCAGTCTGTGCATAGCACCCGCTACCTCTCGATCCAGGGGACCAGGCGCTCGAAGTCTTCTTCGAAGCCCCAGCGACTGTCAGAGTGAGGCCCAGGTACTTCATGTACCGCTTTACTCTGACTTCAGACTCACCTACTCGGACGCACAGGTCGGGTGGTTCCCTGCTCGCGGCAGTTTGTGGAACCGCCAGCGCCTCTCGGTGATGTTGTGAGGCGCTACCTCCAGTCCCAACTCGTGGACTTTGGCGGCAACGATTTCCGCCCCAAGCTCAGGCGGCTCTTGGTCCTCTCGAAGGAGTCCCCGCTGGCGACCACCAACGTGTCGTCCGCGTAACGAACGACATTAACGCCAGCGGGAGCTCGACTCGCAGGAGACAGAGTCGTAGGCGAGATTCACAGTAACGGGCCTAACACCGACCTGTGGAACTACGCTGGATCTCCCTCCGGATCCTCGTACCGTCTCGGTCCATGTACAAGATGTACCTGTCAGCACCAAGTAGTCCGCGATCACGCCTCGCAGGTAAGGGGAACACTACGCCAATTGTACGAGTCCCCCTAATCGCGTCCCAGGGCAGGGAGTTAAAGGCGTTGACGATGTCAAGACTTATCGCCAACGCCACACCGCCCCGGGACACAGCCTGCTCCGACAGGGAGCGGACGCTTGCACAGAACCGCGTCGATGGTGGAACGCTTTCCGTCGGAAACCGGGCAGTTTCGGCGAGATCCGGAACCGACACGCGACAGATATGCCCGTTATGAGACGGCCGGCAAGAATTCTCTCGAATAACGCAGCCTCGTCAACAGGCATATGGGACAGTACGCAGAGGAGAATCTGCGACTCTGTCTGCCTTCTTCAAGAGGACCATTCGGGCCTCCTTCCGGAGCCCTTAGAGACGAGGAGTAACGGAGGCGGCTGGTGAACCTTTGCCTCGGCTGTTCCCGAGGGTGACCAGGCTCAACACCCAGACCCGGCCGGGAATTCCGTCAGGTCCCGGCGCGAGGGTGTTCCGGCTCTCAAGCGGCCCACGGCTCGGTCCAGCTCCTGTGCGGTCACCCCACCATCTCAAATACCCTCCACTCGCTTTTGAAAAATGGGGGTAGACGAAGGGACTTGACCGGCCCTCCGGAAAAGAGCAGGCGAATCACTCTTCCCAAGAGGGCCGGATCGAGAGTTCCCGTCACCGGGGGTCGGAGAACCTAACCTAACCTAACCTTTTTTTTTTTTTTTTTTTTTTTTTGGCGTGGGAAATGCCTGCGCATACCCGCCTCGCGGAGGCAGGGCGAGTTATGTCGAGACTCGCACCGGCTAAAACCCACGGTGGTCGCGCCCGGCATCTCGCGAGGGGTCTTGGGATCTCCGTTAGGAACGCAACCGCCCCTGCGCTTCTTTAGGATAGCCCGTCCGGGGGCGCGTGCGTGAATCAGCACCCCAGAACCCTCACGGAACCATCCACGCTGACACGGTACCACGTCGTGCCGTCGTCCTCCTCGGGGTCGCTATTACTGGACGTTGGGGCCCCACTCCGATCGTCAGCGACCCGTAAATTACGTTACGATAGGGGATCACCGATAGGAGGGGCCGTGACGAGGCGCGCGACCGCGTTAACCCACCGTCTCGAGCAGGATCCGGTCCTCTCTATCCGCTCGGCAGCCCACTCCTTCGGACCATTACCGGTCTCGCAGAAGGGGCTACGGCCTCCCGCCGATTCCCGCGCAGCATCGCCGACGACTGCTGGCAGGGAGTTGGAGTTCCGTCTATGTGACTTCGACCAAGACCCGCCGCTCGGCTTCCACGCCGGGCAAGCAGCGAGCGTGTGCGATGCGGAGTCTTGGTCATTGCCGCCACAGTGGAAGCGAGATTCGCGTCGCCTCGCGACCGATCTTTACACAGGTAATCACCGAAGCATCCATGCCCGGTGATCACCTGCGTAAAGAATCTGTAGGTGATCGCCTCCTCGTCGCTGCATCAAGGCTTCGAAGACCGGCAGGAATGCTCCGACGACGCGTTTGCGCGCATACTGCTCCTCGCGGAGCCTTGCGCCACGTCGCGAATGCGATACGTCGTTCCTGCCGTTTTACCGCCTCGAGCGCCTCCTCTGGCTCGCCACCACCGCTCCTGGCGTAGGACGCGAATCGGTGATACGCCCTCGCGTGCATGTCCGCCAACCATCCAGAGGTGGAAAGCGAGCCAGGATTCAATCGCCGCCTCAAACGATACCGTGCGGAGAATCCTCGTACGACCCATTATGGCCATCCTCCTCTGGACGCTGGATTTTTCGTCCTACGGCGTCGGATGCTCCAACCTCGCTCGCCAGATGGGCGCCCGTACCGAGCTACCGGATCGTACGACCCCAGCGTAGAGGCGGCGGACTTCCTCCTCGGTCCCCGAGATTGGGTAGCAGTCTGTGCATAGCACCCGCTACCCTCTCGATCCAGGGGACCAGGCATCAGATGCTCTTCGAAGCCCCAGCGACTGTCCAAGTGAGGTAGGTACTTCATGTACCGCCCCACTCTGACTTCAGACTCCTACTCCGGACGCACGAATTCCGGGTGGTTCCACTGCTCCGCGGCAGTTTGTGGAACCATAGCGCGCCTCGGTCTTGTGAGGGCGCTGCCTCCGGTCGCTCGTGGACTTTGGCGACGACGATTTCCGCCCCAAGCTCGGCGAGCTCAGCGGATCCTCTCGAAAGAGTCCCCGCTGGCGCCACTAACGTGTCGTAACGAACGACAGTGGCAGCCGGCGGAGCTCGACTCGCAGAACAGAGTCGTAGGCGAGATTCCCGCAGAAGTAACAGGCCTAACACCGGCCCCCTGTGGAACCCCACACTGGATCTCCCTCGGATCACTCATTGCCGTCTCGGTCCATGTACGAGATGCCTGTCAAGCACCGAGGTGTTGCGATCACGCCTGCCAGGTAGGGGGAACACCATGGTGTACGAGTCCCCTAATCGCGTCCCAGAACTGTGGGAGTTAAAGGCGTTGACGATGTCGAGACTTATCGCCAACGCCACCGCTTCCCAGGACACGGCCTGCTCCGACGGGGAGCGGACGCGCAGAACGTCGGTGGTTTGGAGACGCTCCGTCGGAAACCGAACTGGTTTCGGCGAGATCGGGACCGACACGCGACAGATGCCCGTTGAGACGGGCGGCAGAATTCTCTCGAATAACTTGCCAGCCTCGTCCAACAGGCATGGGACGGTACGCAGAGGAGAATCTACGTCTGTCTGCCTTCTTCAAGAGGACCATTCGGGCTCCGCTTCCGGAGCCCTAGGGGAACGAGGGTAACGGAGGCAGCTGGTGGTGCTGCCTCAGCCTGTTCCCGAAGGCGGCCCAGACTCAACGGGCCGGCGGGAATTCCCGGTAAAGGTCCGGCGCGGTCGACCTCCAGCCTCTCGGCGGCTCGGTCCAGCTTGCCGTGCGGTCACCCCATCTCATGCCATAGAAAGTGGGGTAGACTGAGGACTTATTCGGCCCTCGGAAGAGCAGGCGAATCCGCTCGCCCAGAGGGCCGGATCGAGTTTTCCGTCACCGGGGGCGTCCAGGACGGGCTTTCTGTACCATCCTGTACGGACGCCCCACGGATACTCGTTTAGGGTCCTCGGGCTCGCCAGGACCGAGACCACCGGTGCGATGCTGCCTGCACAACGCCTTCGTGGCCGCTCGATACCTCGTAAGAGTCTGGCTATCTCCTCCTCGGAATAGCGGCTATACTCACTTCCGGGCTCTGGTGTACTGGCGTCGCGGCAGATGGCTCGCAGCTCCGCGATCTCTGCCGACCACCAGTACACCGCCCGCGCGGGGCGACCGGTCAGAGGCATCGACGCGTCACCGTACGTAAATGGCGTCAGAACCAGTTCGCCCCACTTCCGGATCGGACGGAACCTCTTCGGCGCTTTCTGGCCATATTGCAGCGTTGGCGGCGGCCCAGGCAAGTCTCGATTACAGCCGCTTGAGACACCAACGTCGCGTGTGACTGCCTTCTCGGCTGGTGACAGCGTCAGGGCGGCCGGTTGCAGATCGAATAAAATATGGCGGGGTGGTCGGATAACGTGACCACCTCCTCTGCAACCCGCCAACCCGAGCAACATGCGCATCACCTTGGGAGTCGCCCATGTAAGATCACGACCGACTCCCCTGCCACCGCACGCGTGCTTACGGATGGAATTTGCTAATCGGAGGGTCCAATCAGCGCCGCCATTCCATCACCGTCTCTCCTTCGGACTGTCGCTGGGATTCCCCACGCCTGGGTGGGCGTTGGAAGTCTCCCAGGACAAATCCGACGGACGAGGGAGGCACCTGCGAACGCAAGTGCCACCTCGTCCAGGTACAGCTCGTAGTCGGCGAGTGACCTCGCGGGAGAGACGTAACGGCCAACTTATGGCCAGGGTGCCCCATTGCACTGCAACGAAGCCCTGACGCTTCCCAATAGGGAACAGGGTGGGACACCCTCTCCACCCCAGTAGATCGCTACGGGGACAGCTCATCGCCGAACCGGTGGTGGTCCGGCACGGCATAGGGCTCCGCCACTGCAAACAGCCCCCACTCCGCAACGGTCTGCATAAACAAATGCTGAGCATTGCGGCAGTGGTTCAGGTTACTCTGAAGTTCAACGAGGGGTGCGAAGAGGCCTGCGACCTCCATTCCCGAGCTAGTGCTCGGGGATGCAGCAATGCCGCTGGGACTGCTGCTGCGCTTACGTGGGGAGCAGGGAGGAGATGGTTTTCTCCGCTCTTCTTTGACGGTGGGGCGCACCTCTTACCCAGACGATGGTTAGAGGGCAGCCCAGATCCAGCACAGTGGACATTTGAGAGTGCAGGCGCTCTGCGCTCAGCTAATGCCCGGTTTCCCCCCACAAGCGTAACAGCGCGTGCTCCGGTCACCTGGTTAGGGCACCTGCTACCCACGTGCCTTCTCCAGGCACCGGAAGCAGTGCATGGGCCTGGGATCCAAAGAGCTCCACCCCAGCAGATCCACGGCTACGCGTACGCGCCAGCGGTCACCAATTTTTCGCAGCGCCGCTGCGGGCACCACTTACCCAGCACGTGCCCATACGCATGTGGGTGTTCGGTGGACCTCTCACGACCTTAACGTGATCCACCGGAGCACCCTCAACCACTGCCACCGCGACCTCGCTCCGGGCTGAGCGGCATCATCGGGGTCCTGCGCGAATGTCGCCCGGCGAGCCGGGCGGCCAATTCAGACGTCCATAGCCGGAAGGACCTCGCATTCTGGTCGCGAGACGATCCCTTCCTCGAGCTGCATTTCAGGACGCTGATCTCAAAGGGGCCACGGTCACAGCCCGCTTTGGCGGACGGTCTCGATACCGATGTCCGCCAGCCTTATCTTCGACTTAGCTACCTCCATCACTTTTGCGTAAGTGGTGGAGGGAGCCGAATCGGCAACGATCACAAATCACGGCAGCCGTGGACGGGTATGAGCCGCGCGGTAGTTTTCGCCTTGGTGGCCGCAGGGGCCGCTGGCTGCTGGGCCTTAGGCTTTAGGCTTTTTAGCCACCTGGTCGCACGATGTGCTTGCAGGTACCTCCATCAGTGGCCTCGGTGTTGTCGCCACTGGAGCAGCTCAATACCGGAGGTGAGAAGGCTTTGCTTCTTCTTAGCCTTCCGCGAGTGCGATAGTGCTACCTGCACCGGTAGCAGTGGTAGCGTGTCCTCGCGGAAGTTTTCCCCGGCCGCGCACTCCCAAGGTAGGCCGGGTTGCCTCTCCGGGAAGATCTTGGCCTCAAAGGGCAGCCAACCTCGCGTCAATGAGGCCCCAACCGCTCCGCCGGGCGCATCTCGTCCACGCTCCCGGACTTCCGGGGTGCTAGAGCTCTACGAGGTGGAGGAATGGCCGCCTGGGTTCCCCCACTCTTTCGGAGGCACTAAGCTCTTCCGGTAGCCTCCCCACTTTGGTCGAGCTCGGTCGGCTTTAAGGAGCCAGCTCCGGAGTTCTCCTGCTCCAACCTCTCGACGGTTGGTGGCTGGGGAGACTTCCCCTCGCGCCAGTTCGTGGTGGCTGCCTCGACCATCTGGCGCCACCCGCGGAGCTGTATGCACACAAATGTGCCCTTCAAATTGCCGGATTTTATCGGCAGCCTTGTCGACCGCCAGTAGACTGGATCGGATCACAAGCATCCGGGTCCATAGTCGACATGCCTTCCATCTCCCGCTCCAAATCGGCGGGTTTTGGAAGAGCTACCCTTCGCCCTGGTTTTGGACTGGGCCACGAGTAGGGTCCACGAATACCTCCTCGTCCTCCATCTGCGCCTCCGTGTCGCTGGCTACAGCTGCGACCGCCTGAAATTTATCGGCCGCTACGACAGGCCTTCTTTTCTTGCCGTCTTGCGGGCACCTCCGAAGTTGCGGATATAAGGCGACATCCGATCTGTGCCATCGCTCTCGCCGCCCGACTAGCAGGCGTGCTGGGGCGATGCCCCGCCTGTCTCGTGCCAGGACCACTGGTTCTCTCGACACGGCTACTCTTCGCTTCATTATGGCCCTCAGATGTTGAATTGGCCCGGCCCTGCAATTACAGACTCAACGCTCTGCGCTGAGTCACCCTCATACAAGCTTCGTTTATAAATTATCCGCTGAGTAAATCCCACAGTGTGGATGAAATAAGGTCGATTCAGTTTTGACCTTTCAGGGACAAAGGCCTTCATCTGTAAAGGGTCGCCTGTTTTACAGGTTTTGAAGACTTCGCTGTCTGGTTTTAAAGAGTTTTCCTTCTCGCGGGCCGGCCAATTAAGGCAAGCCCTCCCGAACTCCGCTACCTCGGCGTACCCCATGATCGTCAGCGATGGGGTCTTTGAAACGTACAGCGGGTTACGCATGGTGGGCGACGTAGCTCCCCAGTTTTGGACGGTTATTGCCCGGAGGCAGTGTTAGTGCACCGAGGCCCGTCCTCCACTATGAGCTAGGCACTGGAAACGATACATCGTCACCAGTTCCCAATACCCACCATCATTTGTTGCCGCTTTCCCCGGATACAGAAATCAGGGGAAATGCAGCCTCCACCACATTGGGCATAGAGAACGACGTATCGTACCAGTTCCCAATGCGCACCCTATTTGTTGCCTTTCCCCGGATGCAAATCAAGGGGAAATGCAGCCTCCCACAACGCTCGACGGTTAGTGCCGGCGGCAGTAAAAGCCGCACACCAGGCCCGTCCCCCACCAGGCATTAGGCACTGCCAACGACGTATCGCCACCAGTTTCGTACACACCTTCATTTTGTTGCCTTTCCCCGGATACTTTGATGATCAGGAGAAATGCAGCTCCACTGCATTGGGCACTGAGAACGACGGTATCATCCAACGGGTACGCGGTAGCAATTCGGTGCTTTCACTCGGATATGGAATCCAGGAAACGCAACCCCCTGCCGCCGCAGTGCCCTCCGCTTATCAGAGGGACACGCAGGCAATATCCCCCTGTCGGAACCCATTCGCCGCTGGCAACAACGTGTCATACCAGTGCCCAGGGTGCACCGTCCGGCGTTGCCTTTCCCCGGATGCAATAGTATCAAGGAAATTCAACGACGAACTCCGAGGAGGTTTTCTGACGATGGCACCCCAACCTGGCTAACCTAACCTAACCTAACCACCTATATCTCTGTGCATTAGAGTCTTAAGCATTCCGGTTGGTTTTGATGTAGCATTTGTTTGGTGTAATCGTTAGACAGTCATTCTGCGCCGCATTTAGGCCACTTCTAGTCTAGTTCTAATCTGTTATTTTGAGTTTCGCAATTACGTAATTATATTCCATTTGTAAAAAATTCATTTCTTCGTTTTCGTGCTGATTTTGTAGCCTAACCTAAACTAACCTAATAACCACCTATATCTTTGTGTATTAGGGTCTTAAGCATTCAAGTGGGTTTTGTTTGTAGCATTTGTTTAGTGTAATCGTTAGACAGTCATCTATAACGCATTTAGGCCACTTCTAGTCTAGTTCTAATCTGTTATTTTTAGTTTCATAATTACGTAATTTTATTCCATTTGTAAAAATTGTTTCTTCGTTTTTCGTTAGCACAGGATTTTGTAGCCTAACCTAAAGAAACTATTTCTTAACCACCTATATCTTTGTGCATTAAATTCTTTAAGCATTCAAAATTTGATTTTGTTGTAGCATTTGTTTGGTGCCGTCGTTAGACGGTAAATGCGCCGCATTGAATACACTTCTAGTCTAGTTCTAATCTATTTATTTTAGTTTCATAATTACGTAATTTTATTCTATTTGTAAAAAATTCATTTCTTCATTTTTTCGTGCTTGATTTTAGCCCACAACCTTTTTTTTTTTTGTTATCAGGAAATCTTCGAAAGATACCACACCTCCTGGGAGAGACAAGTTATGTGGTATTCTAACCACTAAGAAGAAACCCCCGAGTAGTCATCCTCAGTGCATTTAAGGGGCTCTGGGAACTCCATAGACGCACCGGCGCCCCTCTGCACGGTACTAGGCACGTCCTGGGGAGGTCAGACCTCCCCTCGCACCCTCGCGGTGCTGCGGCAACTCGAGACCAACTGTGCTATGGCTGCGACCGCAGTACACCGCCCGGAGCTTGGGGGACCGGTCGGGGGCATCGACACGTCGCAGATTGACGTCATCGTAGCGGAACCGGTCGGCTTCACTTTCGGGATCGGGCAGACCCCTTGGGCTGGGTCCTGTCCAGGCCGCAACGATGGCTCGAGCATATGCCATGTCGAGCCCGGCAAAGAGACCACCATCGCCGCGGAGGGCCGCTGCGTTGGCGGCGGGTAGCACCGTCGGGGAGAGCTTAGCGCCACATCGAGAACGATGCTTGGCGGTGATCCAGACAGAGTGACCACGTGCTGCGCCACTCTCCATCCGACACCATGCGAGTGGCAGAGTCGCCGGGCAGGTCGACAATCGACTCCCCTGCCACCGCGCGGTTGCTAATGGACCCCCCGATTCAAAGTCGGAGTCGAGTCCCGCCGCCGCCATTCTTTACAGTTTTCTCCCATTGCGTTGTCCGGGTGCAACCCACGATCTAAATTGAGCGTTGAAATCACCAGGACAAGCACAGGACGGGAAGGCATGCACGGATGCAATCGCCCAGCCCGTCAGGTACGCTATAGTAAGCGGCGAGGGTACTGTTAAGGGCTTGTAGCAGCCCAATACTGAGGACCCCACTCACGACGGCGACGAATCCTGTCCACATGGAAATCAGGGTGCAGGAGGATCCTCCCTTCCGCCACCCCAGTAGATAGCAACGGAACCCTTAGTGTCCACCGAACCAACGAGGATGGTCGGGACTCGGTAGGGTTCCGCCATACCAGAGCAACTGACCACTCCGCGAGGGTTTGGCGGCAGCAGGTTTGCGCCCGCGGCGGTGTTTCAGGTTGCTTTGGAGGATCTTCACACTTCTATTGAAGGTGAAGCCTCCATAGCCTCCGGCGCCTCGGAGTGGCTTCGGGTAGGGGCCTGCGGCGTCCCCTCCCTTGGTCCTTCTTTTTGGTGCACAGGCCTTGGTCCCCAGCCAATGGTTGGCTGGGCGGCCAACGTCCCGCGCACAGCAGGCACTTTAAAGGCGGCCGCAGTGCACAGACTCATGCCCCTTGACTGGCTCCCGCGCAGGCATAGCGCCGAGAGCGCTACGGTCCTTTTTAAACGGGCACCTGCGGGTATGCCCCCACTCCAAGGCACCGGTAGCACTGCAGCGGCCTTGCCGCCAGCACCTCAATCTTCGCAGCCGTCCACCCCAGCCGGACGAACTTTGCGCCGCGGCCAGTTTCCGTACACGGCGCCCAGAACACACCGCACCCGCTTTACGGACCCCAGACGGGGTGTGCGATGGATTATGCCCACCCTTACGTCTGCGACAGCGCTTCCCTGCCTCGGCCGCGCTGCTGCAACCTCCGTTGGGGCAGGCGATCGTCAAGATCCATCACCCTCAACTCGCCGAAGAACCTTCCGGTGGTTGCTATATGCACGTCCATGTCGGATAGCACCTCCCGCATTTTAGCGGCGAGCGTCGGCCTTAGAGGCGCAGTCGGAGCCGGATACCTCAGTATGGCTTTGCACCCGTAACTGCCCTCCTTGGCCGGACCGATGTCGATGCACCGCAGTCATAGCTTTATCCTCTGTTTCGCCGCATTGCGGCGTATAAAACCTGGCCATGCTCCGGCGGTGACCGTGATAGCCGCTGATCGTGGCTTAACTTACCCGGTTTGACCGATGGCTTTTTGGAGCCGCCTCCTTTGCCGGCGCCTTTCGGGTCACGGCTGCTTTCATTACAGGAGGTAGGTGGGCGGGCATGCCCTCTTGGTTTTACGGCTAGCCACTACCGCCCATGTTTGGGATGCTGCAACCGGGCCAGTCTCCACTGGCTTCGTGGTAGGTGCGGGAGGCGCGGGAGCTGCGGTGGCACAGCGGCTGTGAGTGAGGGTGCGAGAGGAATGGCTGCTGGCGCTGAGCGCGCTTTCTATATGCCGGACCTCTTCTTCGCGGCACCGATTGACCAGCAACCCTGTTCTGGACGTGAGGGATGTCACGGGCGCCTGCGCTCAAAAGCCGCCAATTTTCTCTCGGTAGGCGCATCCGATGCGCTCCATCAGCTGACTCTCAAAGTCCTGCTCGCCTGCTTGAACACTGACGTCTTGGCGGCATTGCCGGGCGGCTGCCCTAGCCGCAGGTGCTTCTTCCCGCCTTCGGGTGCGCTGAGCTCTTCCGATATCCTCCCCACCTTGGTCGAGAGCTCGGTCAACTGGGAATGGCTCCGAGTTCTCCACGCTCCATCCTCTCGACGGTTGGTGGCTGGAAGCCCTCCGCGCCAGTTCGCGGTAGCTGCCTCGACCATCCTGGCGCCACCCGCGAACAACACAAATCGCCTTCAAATTGCCGGTTATCGCTTAACCTTGTCGACCGCCAGTAGACTGGATCGGTTCACGAAGCATCAGGTCCATGGTCGACATGCCTTCCATCTCCGCTCCAAATCGGCGGGTTTTGGAAGCTACCCTTCCGCCCTAGTTTTGGACTGGGCCACAGTAGGTCCCCAAATCCCTCCTCGTCCTCCATCTGCTCCGTGTCCGTGGCTACGGCGACCGCCTGAAATTTATCGGCCGCCACCGTTGCAGGCTTGGCCCTTCTTTTTCTTGCCGTCTTCTCGCCTCGCCGCCCAAACTAGCAGGCGTGCTGGGGCGCACAGATCGCCCCGCCTGTCTCGTGCGGGACCACTGGTTCCCTCGACACGGCTACTCTTCGCTATTATGGCCCTCAGATATTAATGGGCCAGCCACTGCAATTACAGTCTCAGCAGCTGCGCTGAGTCACCCTCCGCCCACAAACTTCGTTTTCAAATTTTCCATGATCAAATCCCACGAGTGTGGACCGGGAAATAAGGTCGATCCCGGGTGACGCCTTTCCGGGGACAAGGCTAAATACTGTGGGGTCGCCTAGTACCCGCAGGTTTTAAGACGCTGTCTGGTTTTAAAGAAGAGTTTTCCTTCTCGCGGGCCGGCCAATTCGTAAAGCCCTCCGCTCCGCTGCACCTCGACGTACCCCATGATCGTCAGCGATGGGGTCTTTGAAGAGTACAGCGGGTTGCACGTACTTACGCTGGTGGAGACCGACGTAACTCCCCAGTTTGGACAGTTGTGCCGGAGGCAGTGTCAGTGCACACCGAGCCCGTCCTCCACTATGAGCATTAGGCACTGGAAACGATACATCGTCACCAGTTCCCAATACCCACCATCATTTGTTGCCTTTCCCCGGATACAGAAATCAAGGAGAATTCAACCTCCACCCGCACATTGGGCACTGAGGGACGACGTATCGTCACCAGTTCTCCAATGCGCGCATTTGTTGCCTTTCCCCGGATGCAGAAATCAAGAGCAACCTCCCACAGCTCGACGGTTGAAGGTGCGGCAGCAGTAAAACGCACACCAGCCCGTCCTCCACTATGAGCATTAGGCATAGAGCGATATATCGTCGCCAGTTCTCAATACCCACCATCATTTGTTGCCTTTCCCCGGATACAGAAATCAGGAGAAATGCAACCTCCACAACGCTCGACGGTTGAGTGCCCGGCGGCAGTAAAACGCCAACCGAGCCGTCCCCACACTGTGAGCATTAGGCTGCCAACGACGTATCGCCACCAGTTCCAAATGCACCCTCATTTGTTGCCTTTCCCGGGATGCTTTGATCCAAGGAAGTGGCGCCACCCTCGCATTGGGCGCTGAAGACGCGGCGTATCGTCACCAGTGCCCAATGCGCCTACATCGTTCGGTTGCCTTTCCTCCGGATAGCAAATCCAAGAGTACAACCCCCTGCCACTCCGCAGTGCCCTCCGCTTATCAGAGGGACGCCAGGCAGCCTATCCCCCTGTCAGAACATTCGCCACTGGCAGCAACGTATCATCACCGGGTACAGGGTGCGTCCGGCGTTGCCTTTCCCTCGGATACAATATTTATCAAAGGGAGATTCAACGACCAGGCGCCGAGGTTGCCCTGACGTGGCACCGCGCTTTTTACATGGGGTAATGCCTACGCATACCCGCCCTCGCGGGGACGAGAGCGGGTTATGTCGGACTCGCACCGACTAAAACCCCACGGTGTTCCTTCGGCCACCGAGTGCTGTGCATACGGGTACGCTTACGCATTCGTCCGCGTGCACAGCAGTGGCGAACTCGCTCTTTACGGGCTGACGTTTGTTACCGTGTTAGGAGAGCGCGCAGAACGCACCGGGCGCTCTCACCTCGCTGACTCATTTTGAGCTACGGACCTCCCGGGTCTATAGCTCGAGTCGTATTAAAGACGGAATGGCGAGCGCATACGCTCTGCGTCTTCGCCCGATGCGGCGTCTGCGGACAGGATCAGGCGGCTGCCTCCCGAACTCGCTCCGCCTTCTCCTTCGTGGACATCACCGCCTCGCAGTACACCTGCACTGCTGCCCACCCTTCCCGACTTCATGACCATGGCGCGAACTACACGGCCGCCAGCGACAAGTCGTTGCCCACTATGGCACTGCGGTGCTTCCGGCACTGTTCTGCCCACCGAGGTTTACCTCCAGCTGTGTGGGCCGTGTGTCTTCAGGCAACCGTCGCAGTGATTACGGCTGAACGACCCTTCCGATCAAGTGCAGGTACTTCCCGAAGCATCCATGCCCCGAAAGCACCTGCGACAACCGGAAGGTGGCTCCCTCGTGACCTCTGTCCAGCCACTGCACGAGGAGCTGGCGTACTGCCTCTACCGTCCTGGTTCCGGCAGGCTGTCGAAGAGCATGCTGCCACCTCCCGCACCATTACCCTTCGACGCTCCGCCCTCGCCGCGTCAACCTCCTCCCTCATTGGGTGGGAACTGGCGCACCGCGATCCAAGCTCACGCCAAGAGACGGACACGGAGACTTTCTTCAGTTTCCCCAGGGAGGACGCCGCCAGCACACGCCGCCTCGTGGGACGCGTGCGAAACCCCGGATCGCTCTGATCGCCATCGCCCTCTGGGGCCTGTGCAGAGCGGGTGTTCGGCTATTCAGGCGTCACTCCACACGGGTGCCCCGTGCAGCGCCGTAAGGCGCACCATGCCCAGGTACAGGCGCCGACAAGCCCGCATTCGGACCTCTGATATTAGGCAGCAAGCTGCCGACTGCGGCCGCCGCAACAGCCTGGGCAATAAGCTAGGAAGTGCACCTTGAAGTTCCATCGGCAAATCCAAAGGTAAGTCCCCAGATAACTGTCAGGACTTGATTCGATACGAACTCCGCCCACTATGATGTGCAGTCCCGAGGGTGGCGCGTTCCGGGCCCGTGAAACACAAGACCTCAGACTTGTTGAGGCCACCTCGAGACCAGCCTTCGGATACGACCCACTACGTGGGCCCTCCCGCTGCTTTTGTGCTTGTTGCACTCCTATAGGTGCCGCCCTTGCCGTCACCAAGGTGTCGTCGGCGTAGCAAAGTCACGCAGGGGCCTCGCAGTAGGGATCCGCGAAGCGCAGTCGTAGCCGATGAACACGGGAACGGTCCGAGAACCGAAGACCCTGTGGGGACACCGCACAGCTGCGGTTTCCATGCCACGCGTTTCGAAACCTGTACGCCACCGACCTGCCGGAGATACGATGCGATCATGCGCCGAGGTAGTTCGGCACCAGTGATACCAGATTGCCTCCTGATCTAACTCGGGCAAAGTGTTGAAGGAGTGTCAAGAACGCACCAAGACGACCTCACCCGGGCGACTGCTTCCTCCGCCATCCTCTTCACTCGCATGATCGCATGTATCGTGGACCTGCCTCACTTGAAAACCGTTGGTTATCGTCAAGTCCGGACCGACCCCACCAGATGTCGGACGAGGCGACCGGCAATGACACGCTCAAAGAGCTTTGCCACTCGTCCAGCACTATGGGCCAGTACGCAGCAGAGGGCGGAAGTCCCTCGGGCGCCCCTCCTTCCTCAAAGAAGGACCATCGTGCCCGCCTTCCATCCGTGGAAAACGGCCGCTGCGTTAGAGCAGGCATCGAATAGTGATCCCTGAGTTTGCCCTCGAGTGCGCTGGATGCTGGACCCACGCACGGCCAGGGACACCGTCGGGTCCCAGGGCCGTATTCCTGGAACAGGTCGCAGGATCGCGGCCCCAGACGCCAGAAGGGTTACCGGCGGTACCACCTCTTCCCCGCCAGCAACCACATCCAGCGCAGTCGGAGCCATGGCCGGCGGTGTGTGTTGTTCCCTCTCTGGGGAACAGGCTGCAACCACTGCGTCCACGAACTGAGGCTGGGAGACTCACGTCGAGGGGGTGCCCATGGGCGAAGTTTCCCCGCACCATGCGGTATGGGCGACCCACGGATCACGGTTCGAGTCTCAAGCATCGTTTCTCGCCCCAGCCTTAGCCTCGCCGATGGCGATTTGAAGACTGTACCGGCTTTGGCCCTCCCGTAAGCGTCGCGCAACGATGACTCGGCCGCATCGTCACGGCGTTTCCTCCGGCGTTGCCTGGTATGCTGGCGTCTCACAGCTACGCACTGGTGCGCACAGCACAGCGATGTCGGCGGACCACCAGTACACCTGCCTTTTCGGCGGTTGAGGCCCCAACCGTGGCATCGACGCGCATCGCAGACGCGGGTCATCGACTTGCGAAGCGCCTCCGCTTCGTCTTCCGCGCAGTGGTTGCTGCCTCAGGGGAAACCCGATTCCACCAGGGGAAGCCTCGGTAAAGGCTTCCCCGTCAGGGTGCTTTAGTGCCCATCGCGGGGCGCCAGCCACGGGCGACCGCTCGCCCACGGACGGAGCCGCGTCGGAATCAGTCGCAGGCGGAATATACAAATGATCCGACAGCGTCTCCACGGACGACTTCCACCCGTGAACCCGGCGCGCCATGGATGTGCTGGCGAAGGACCGATCCCACAACGGAGCTCCCTGGGGGCCGAACGCATGTGGGTTCCCGAACCTCGGTTGGTGAACCAGAGTCTACGGACGGTGCACCTCTCCAGGAACGTCCGCACATTATCGCTGGCAGAACAGCCCCAAACGGTGTTCTTATGGCGTTGAAGTCACCCATCACCAAATAGGATGAGGGGTGACTCCTGCCAATGAGCTCGACCTCGCCCAAGAGTCCTCGAACTCGGAGCGGCTTCTGCTGGGGGACAATAAATGCCAATAATGACTATCCCCACCAGTGCGCGACGAACCCGGCCCTTCTCCACCCAATCCATGCGTTGGGGCACCAGCGCGATCGTCGAACAACTTCACCGCGACCGAGCCATCCGCATCTCCGCCCATCCATCCCTGTCCGGAACCAGGTAGGGACCGAAACGACAGCCACCTGGAGTCCAACCACTGCCATACTCTGAAGGCGGAATCTTGATATCGCACGAGTGGTTGACGTTTCGCTGCCTACGCACTACGTGAAGAGGCCGTAGCTTATTAGAGGCCGGTTTCGGATCCTCCTCCATTGCCTCCACCTGTGGTTGCTGGCTGGCCGGTTGCTTCGGTGAAAGCGATGCGAGCTGGCCTTTTTCCTCTCTTGGGAGGCGCGCGGTGCAGGCCCTTCCTCCCCATCCTGTGGTCGAAGCCCGGTTTTGGCTGCGACACACACCAGCGCAACGCGGGTTGGTGGGTACTGCGCTTGTGGTAAGACTGACCACAACAGAGCCTGGCTCCTGATCGACGGCGTCGCGGTGGGCCCTCACATGTGTACGACTCCGGGCAGCGGAAGCACCTCAGGGTGTGGGCTCCACTAGCTTCGCCACAGCTGAGACCCACGAATCGTGGCACTTCAGCTGTTGGTGACCTTTTGGCAGCCGCCACGGGACATCGGACCCAGGCCACCCTGCAACATCCGGCGGGATCTGGCTGCATTTGACAGCCTCAGCAGGGCAACCACCGGCCTTCATACAGCCGTCACCATCCTCCACAGTGGCGGAGTCATCCAGACCAACAACTCTGACCTCCACTGTCTTTGCTGGTGCAGTTTATCCGCACACCTTTGGCTGCGGCCTCCCACTCGAATTTATCAGCCAGGCCGTCCGCCCTGTCGCCGCTGTCTGCGCCGGGGATCTCGAACAGCGAGTCCCGTGGCGCGTAATGCGGAACACCAGTTCTGTTATCCCAGGGACAGAGATCGACTTTCCTCTTCGCTCGGAGATTAACCTCCGCATATCGCAACGCGCCACCGCTTCCAGGCGCCAGTGTCACCCGCGACAACAGTCGACCGAGGGGTGGCAATCTTTGCCGGCGGTGCAGAATTGCCAGGGCTCTTTACAACCTTGCGCTCTTGTTCTTAAGCCCTTTCTTACCACCGTAGTCACGGTTCTTCCATGGACTGAGGTGCTGGTAACACAGATCGGGAATCAGCAATCGTCGGCTCCCTTCCGGGTGGGTTTCGCTAAACGCGCTTCCCCTTCTTCTTCCCCTTCGGGCCACAGAACCCCAGCGACGACTGCCCTTTCGCTGCTGGGCGCAATGACAGGCGGCTTCGGGGGCAACCGGGAAGGCAGGGAAGCGATGCCGGATAAAATGATAACGCCGCTGCGCACCTTGCGTCTGCCGCCAACGGTGGACGGAGGCGCTTTCTGGGGTAGGCGGTCCTCAAGGCCGCGAATCTGGCGTTCATCATTGTCCCCCACTTGACAAATGATAGATCGCACCAGATCCTCGATTGCCGTCAGCCGGGACTGGTCCGTTTTTGGGCTGCTCGAGCAACCGCATCTCCGCCACTTCCTTCCCGTAGTTGTGCAACTGGTTTGCAGGCGGTTGTTGCTCGCCTGCAAGCCCCTCATTTCTTCAGAGGTGCACCGGCAAGAACCTGGGTGAACGACCCCGGTAGTTCCTGCTGCTTCCTTAGTGCCCAGATCGAGGTGCCTTCAGATTCTTGGATTTCAAGGTGACCTGGTTGATGAGGTCGATGTTCTCCTCGATCTTCCTCCCTAGCTCGATGCCGCCTGGAAGTCGCCATCGTTCGACGACGACTCTGACAGGGTTGACAACCTATCGGCGCGGAGCTGTCGAGCCGTGGATGCAATCTCCTTCTTTGCCTCCATCCTCTTCTCCTCTCTATTGGTGGCAATTGGCGATAACTTCGCCTGAGCTATTAACGAACTGCCCGTAGTAGGAGGGTCTCCCTCGGCCTCTCTTGGCAGATGTTCTTGGTATTGAAGCCAATCTCCTCACCATGGTCCTTTGAGTGGACCAGTACTGCAATCTGCATCCATAGATGGACGCTTTCTTCCCGCACTATTCTTGATCTGCTGAGGACTCCCACACTCTACGCGGGTGCTCCACTCTCTCCTCATCCTCATCTCCGACGGCATTTATTTTGTTTTATCGATTTCCATAATTGTTCCCACGATTACAGGACAAAGTAAAGGAGTCGATCTCCGGGTGACGCCTATTCAGAGACAAGGCTACATGCTGTAGGGGTCGCCTGGTGCCCACAGTTTTCAAGACTTCGCGCAATGCTGAGTTTTTTATAGAGGTTTACTCCTCGCGGGCCGGCAAGTTAAGGCAAACCCTCCCGCTCCGCTGCGCACTTCGGCGCATTATCGTCAACACTGGGGTCTTTGACGAAGTACAGCCAGGTTACGGCGCTGGGAGAGCCGACAATAACTCCCCAGTTTGGACGGTTAGGTGCCCGGCGAGCAGTTTGAGTGCCACACCAGGCCGATCCTCACTATGGGCATTAGGCACTGGAAGCGATATATCGTCACCAGTTCCCAATACCCACCGGCATCATTTGTGCCTTTCCCCGGATACAGAAATCCGGGAAAGTGCAGCCTCCCACAACAACTCGACGGTTGAGTGCCCGGCAGCGAGTAAAACGCGCCGAGCCGTCCCCACTGTGAGCATTAGGCACTGCCAGCGACGTATCGCCACCAGTTCCCAATGTACACCTTCAATTTGTTGCCTTTCCCCGGATACAGAAATCAAGCAGAAATGCAACCTCCACCCCGCTTGCATTGTGCACTGTGAGAGCGGCAATATCGTCACCAGTGCCCAATGCGCCTCTCGGTTGCCTTTCCTCCCGGATGCTTCATGAAATCAAGAAATGCAACCCTGCCACTCCGCGAACGCACTCAGCTTATCAGAGGGACACGCAGAGCAACTATCCCCTGTCAGAACATTCGCCACTGGCAACAACGTATCATCACCAATTGTAGGGTGCATCGTCCAGCGTTGCCTTTCCCCGGATACAAAGTATCAAAGGGAAATTCAACGACCAGGCACTCGAGGTTTTCTGACGTGGCACCCTTTGCTTAACCTAACCTTTTTTTTTTTTTTTTACATGGGAAATGCCTACGCATACCCACCTGCGGGGGCAAGGATGGGTTATGTCGGACTCATTACCGACTAAAGCCCATGGTGTTCCACCTTCGTCGCGTATAGCGGGGCCACGGAACGCTTTCGCACACCTCCGCGACCGCCTGCGCTGGCCGGCAAGCCGGCCCCTCCATCGGGGAGGACATCCCTCTCACCCTCTCCTGCAAGGCGCGCCGGAACACGGACGCGCGCTTAAATCGGCTTACTCCTCTGTAAAGATTGGAAACGGACTCCCAGAATGCGCCCAGAAGACCATGGGGACAGGAAAGCCTCGCGTAGCCAGCCTGCGGTGGCTGGTCGCGGCTCCACGCTGACCGATCATTTGACCGCGGAGGGACAGGAGAGCAGCAGCAGAAACACCGACACTCCTCTTCCCCGCGGCTACCACAGCCGCATCATGCGAGGTGCTTTACCCCAGCGAGTCGCGGAGGGGATAGGGAGCGGCAACGAAACACCGACACTCCTCTTCCTCTTGGTTTTGTTGTAGGTTGTTTTGAGTGTAATCGTTAGACCAGTCATCTTGCGCCGCATTTTAAGGCCATTTCTAGTCCTAGTTCTAATCAATTATTTTTAGTTTCAAGTTACGTAATTTTATTCCATTTGTAAAATTTTTCATTTCTTCGTTTTCGTGCTGTTGATTTTGTAACCTAACCCTGGCTAACCTAACCCTCTATATCTTTGTGTATTAGAGTCTTAAGCATTCAAATTGGTTTTGTTGTAGCATTTGTTTGGTATAATCGTTAGACAGTCATCCTGCGCGCATTTAGGCCATTTCTAGTCTAGTTCAATCAATTGGTTTAGTTTCATATTTACGTAATTTTATTCCATTTGTAAAATTTTTCATTTCGTTTTTCGTGCTGATTTTTGCATAGCCTAACCTAACCTCACCTATTCCTATGCGTATTAGAGTCTTAAGCATTTAATTGGTTTTGTTGTAGCATTTGTTTGAACATAATCGTTAGACAGTCATCCTGCGCCGCGTTGGGCCATTTCTAGTCTAGTTCTAATCAATTATTTTTTAGTGTCATAATTACGTAATTTTATTCCATTTGTAAAATTTTTCATTTCTTCGTTTTCGTACTGATTTTGTAACCTAACCTAACCTAACCTAACCTATATCTTTGTGTATTAGGGTCTTAAGCATTCAAATTGGTTTTGTTGTAGCATTTGTTTAGTGTAATCGTTGAACAGTCATCCTGCGCCGCATTTAGGCCATTTCTAGTCTAATAGTTCTGAAATCAATTATTTTTTAGTTACATAATTACGTAATTTTATTCCATGTGTAAATTTTTTCATTTCTTCGTTTTTCGTGCTGATTTTGTAACTAACCTAACCTAACCTCACCTATTCCCTATATCTTTGTGTATTAGAGTCTTTACACAGAGAGCGAATGGATATGAGATAGAACTAGATATAAAAAATTTGTATAAATAATATATGTACCTTTAGGAAATAAAGAATCTAGGATAAATTCTATTAGTTTCTGTAAATATATAGCCAGCAAGGTAATAAGTAAGAACAAATAAGGTGTGTAAATAATAATGGGAGACAGATATATTATATACTGTATTCTACTATGTTTATTTCTACATACATTAAGTTTATATATACATATGAAGAAGTACAATAAATAAATTAAAAAAAAAAAATGTAATGTGTAAATAATAGAAAATAGAATAATAGTAAATATATAGTTATAATATATAGATATAAGGTTTAAAAAGATGTAGATATATGATAGGTACATAGATAATAAGGTAAGATGCAAATTTGTAAATGAAAAGTAAAAGAGATACATAAAATAATAATGAAGAAACGTATATTTTGAAAAGATGATTAAAAATAAAATTATATACACAGATAATAAACATTTATTAAATGCACACAAAAGTCCCTGAGTACCTGCGTCAGGGGAATATATTAGCGAGACCTCAGAAATGGGGTCATTATAAAAAAAAAAAAAAAAAAAAAACCTAACCTAACCTAACTCTAACCTAACCTAACTTCAACTCTAACCTAACCTTAACCTAAATCCTAATCCTAACTCTAATCCTAATCCCAATCCCAACTCTAACCTAACCTAACCTAACCTAACTCTAACTCTAATCCTAACCTAACCTAACCTTAACCTAATCCCAATCCTAACCTAACTCCAACTCTAACCAAACTCTAACCTAACCTAACCTAACCCCAATCCCTAACCTTAACCTAACCTAACTCTAAATCTAACCTTAACCTAACCTAACCCAACCTAACTCTATCCTAACCTAACCTAACCTAACCTAACCTAACCTAACTCAACCTAACCTCGAATGGATATG